>KL257968.1:1005-13688 GCA_000699545.1 Podiceps cristatus | reverse complement strand
GTGAGTGTAGCAACCGACCCTGACGTTTATATTTGACTGCTGCAACAGTGAATGGCATTTCTGCACCCTCTCCCCAGCAAGAGGCTGCTGCGATCAACCAGGGTTACTTAATATGGGCTGCGTGTGGGCAACGTCAGCCCCAGGTGCCTGTACTGAGCCCTGTTATTGCATCCTGCGGCACCCCTACAGCCTGCAACGATGCCCCTGCGGCAGGAGAGAGGACGGGGTGGGGGTGTCAAACTGCCTTTTCTATGGGGGAGAGCAGGGGGGAATAGGAAGCAGGCACAGAAACCCACCCCCAGCTGTTTGGACTTCTCCCTGGGCTGGGAATTTCTGGGTCCTTTTAAGTCTCAGAAGGGAAATTTTAGGGTGAAACCCAGCCTCAGCTTAGGTCAGGTTGTTGGACTCCAGGGTCCTGGCCACAGCAGCTGAGGATAAGAAAAGCCCCCAAGGCCTTTCCCAAGGGGACGAGAGGTTGGTGGAGGGCTTGTTCACAAAATGGCAGGGGACTTTCTTGCCTTTAAAGCTCTAAGTTTGTAAGTCTTCGAGTTTCTTGTGAGAGCTGCTAGAGGTCGCAGCGGTGTTATGTTGGGGCCAAGTACACCTTACAAAGGCCTGAAATTCCTATGACTCGGTTGTTTTTGATGGGAGGAGGGATTAACATCTCTTGCCCCTTCTGTCACAGGAGCCCAGAGCTGCTTTAGGTATGTCTTTATGTAGCCAGCCCCACAGCACCCTCATCTGCCCCCCAAGGCAATCAGGCGGCTTTTTCTACCAGAGAGACTGAGGCAGGGATGGAGCACGGGCTGAGGAAACTGCCTACCCCAATGCAGGAATCCACAGCTTGCTGTGCGAGGGAAGGATGCAGGTGGCCTTGGCCATAGGACGTCCTCTCCAGCTTGCTCATTCTGTTATGTCCCTGGTGCTTTCATTCTTTGCGTGGCCCCGGAATATCGCAGGTGTGCCCCTGTGAGGGAGGGGACAGTGGAGGGAAGAACTCCTTCAGGGGGTATGAAAGCTGTTTTAAAGATGGCTAGGTCACCACAGGGCTATAGCTGAAGTATCAGCTACCTTCTCGGATAGTCCTGGTAAAATCCCAACCAGCCAGCTATCAGGAAAGTTCCTTGCACTCCGGCTGTGTCTTGCCGAGCGGGTGAGCCCTGGTGATTTCCTCTGAGCTGTGGGGAATGGCTTGGCACGCTCCTTTTCCAGGGCTGCCTGGGGAGGTGGGGGAGGCTGGCAGCCTGAGCCCTCCCCGGCTCTCCTCTGCTCACCTGGTGCAGCCGGAGGGGGAAGCGCTGAACTGGTTGCTCTCAGAGAAAGGCTGCTCTGGCCACAGGCTTGAAATTTGAGCTGCTAGGTAGGAGTCAATTTTTCCATTCAATGACCTTTTCTTTTTCCACCCAGGAGCTGCACTAAAGTTTAATCTAAAAAGGTGAGGTGTGAGGTGCTCCTTGCATTTGGAGTAAGGGCGTTGCCAAAACCAGGTGTGTTAAGACATTCTCTCTGATCCTGGAAATCCAAGTTTCTAAGTCCATGTGTTTCTAAGCCAGAGCAAACACTCTTAACAGAAGCAAACATAAATGTCTGGTGCCCAATGACAGGATGAGAGGCAACGGGCACAAACTGGAACACAGGAACTTCCATTTGAACATGAGGAGAAACTTCTTAACTGTGAGGGTGACCGAGCACTGGCACAGGCTGCCCAGAGAGGCTGTGGGGTCTCCTCTGGAGATATTCAAACCCCGCCTGGACTCCTTCCCATGCAGCCTGCTCTGGGTGACCCTGCTCTGGCAGGGGGTTGGACTGGATGATCTCCAGAGGTCCCTTCCAACCCCTGCCCTTCTGTGGTTCTGTCTGGCATGTGCTCTTCAACTCCAGAGAGCTTTTCCTACTCCGCATGCTGCCATCATCACTGTCGCAGGATCTAGGTGCTGCCTGCTGGTGGGGAGCAGGCCGGGCAGCGGGTGGCACAGGCACACGGGGTGGAGCTGGCCATGTGCCCGTTGCCAACCACCTGCCTCTTTGTCTTTGCACAGATTTTGCCTTCCCCTCCTGCTGGCTTCCCTCCTTACCATGGCGACGGGTGAAGAGATCCCCCCTGCCCTGCAGGACTCGTGGGGGGACTTCTGGCTCTTCCGTTTCGTTGTTAATGCTGCTGGCTACGCGAGTATTGTGGTGCCGGGATTCCTTCTCATCCAGTACTTCAAGAGAAGGAATTACCTGGAGACAGGTAAGGGCAGGAGCTTCCCTTCCACATCCTGCCTCCCTCTGAGCCCTCCGCACCCCTTTCAGCACTTTCCCTGACCTGCTTTGTCAGACAGGAGTGAGCTGCTTGCAGAGCTGCATCCCAGCACTGTCTAGGTGCTACCCTGAAACAAATTTCTCCGAGGTCTCCGCGCCAGCCGGTGTGGAGGCTAGTAAGGAGGGAGGCTTCACCTCTCAAGCTGGTGTGGCTTGTGGTGCCCCAGGCTGTCATTAATTGTCTCTGTGTTCTCTTACCCTCTTCAGGCCGAGGCATTTGCTTCCCTGTCATCAAATCATGCGTGTTCGGCTCTGAGGTGAAGTCTGTACACCAGGAGGATTGCTCCCTGCCACCCCGAGCAGAGCCCACAGAGGCCTCTACGGCCCGACAGGTCTTCAAGCTGCTCGTCTGCGCTGCTGGTCTACAGGTAGGGGCTCTGTGCATGAGTGTGTGGCCATCCCCCTCTGGGAGGGGGAGGTGGGCAGCGGGTGGGTGGCCGTCAGTTCCTTGAAGACCAAGAATGCAGTGCTGTCCTTGATCGGGGCAGGGTTGGAGGCTGGGACACAGCCTCTCTCGCAGGGTAGTCCACCAGGGCTGCGGTGTCACCTGTAAAGGCTGTGGAGGTCTATTTAGCTGGTGTCACCTGAGTTGGGATCTCCTGTCCACCTGATCACAGTCCCCTGCAGCCACGGATAGGGAAAATCCTGTGATTCAGCAGACTGTTAGGGCTGCTCTTGTTCCGGCCCTCCGAGCAGAGCAGCAGATAGTTTGAGCCCTCTTGTCTCCCAGGCTCTCCTCTGGGTCGCTCTCTGGGGCTGGTGTGTCCTGCCCTTGATGGATTGCATTTGAATACTGGAGAGAAATACTGAATTCAGCTACAGATCAAGAGGAATTTAAAATCATCTTAGTTTCCCTAAGTCTGAGCATCATTAGGAAGGGGAACTTTTTGGGTCTTTGAGGATTAAACCCAGAAATGTGACACAAAACCCACGCATCCCACAGCCGGCAGAAGACACCCACTCTCTGGCCTACTATCCCAGCCCATTCAGACTTGTTGCGAGGACACCAAGAAGTCCTTCCATCGCTCTGGGCCTCGGGTTCTCGGGAGGGGATGTGTGGCAAGAGGAAGTCTGTGTTACTTCTGTGACGGGCTTGGTACTGTTGCACCAGAAGTAATGGAGGTGACAGCCAGAACAGAGATCATCCCTGGAGGACAATTTTGTCTGCTGGGTTTGAAACTGGAATTGATTTGGATGGAAGAACTGGGCCTAGGGAGCTGAAAGTGAAAACCAATGCAGAGGCCACTGGGAAAACTGCCAGGACCTGCCGCAGGGAGCTGGCACCAAAACCGCAGCTGCGCATCGGTAACGTTCCCTGATCCCGTCTGTCTGGTTCCACAGGCAGCTTAAAACATAACCGTTCGCTGTACGCCAGGATGTTTGCTCTGCGGGCTTCTCTCCCCTGGAAGAGGCTACAAACTGAGCAGGTTTTGTTTGGGACAGGATGTTCCTGGTTATAACCACAGGGAACAGTGGGTTCCGTCAGAGGGGTGGAGTAGGGGGTGGCCCCATCTCCCAGTGTCTCAGATAAGCACTGCCCTGCAGGGGATGAGGCAGCACCGGGGCAAGGATCTCCTGGGGCTCCCGTGGTTGCTTGCAGCTGCCGTTGCGGGTCCTGACTCTCCCTGTGCTCCCCCTGCTTCGCAGGCCTCCTACCTCACATGGGGCGTCCTCCAGGAGCGTGTGATGACGAGAACGTACGGTGCCACCGAAACGGACCCTGGTGAGAAGTTCAAGGACTCCCAGTTCCTAGTGTTCATGAACCGCATCCTGGCCTTCACGGTGGCTGGTCTGTACTGCGCCCTGACCAAGCAGCCACGCCACGGGGCTCCTATGTACAAATACTCTTTTGCCTCCCTCTCCAACATCCTCAGCAGCTGGTGCCAGTACGAGGCACTCAAATACATCAGCTTCCCCACCCAAGTGCTGGCCAAGGCCTCCAAAGTGATCCCCGTGATGATGATGGGCAAACTGGTGTCGCGTAAGAGTTATGAGTACTGGGAGTACCTGACTGCTGCCCTCATCTCTGTGGGGGTCAGCATGTTCCTGCTCTCCAGTGCTCCCAACAGGCACGTGTCTACCGTCACCACTTTCTCAGGTGTAGTCCTCCTGGCCGGCTACGTAATGTTCGACAGCTTCACCTCCAACTGGCAGGACGCCCTCTTCACCTACAAGATGTCTCCCGTGCAGATGATGTTTGGTGTCAACGTCTTCTCCTGCCTTTTCACGGTGGGCTCGCTCTTGGAGCAGGGTGCCTTGCTGGAGTCGGTACGCTTCATGGCCCGCCACTCGGAGTTCACAGCCCACGCCGTGCTGCTCTCGGTGTGCTCCGCCTGCGGCCAGCTCTTCATCTTCTACACCATCAACCAGTTCGGGGCAGCCGTCTTCACCATCATCATGACGCTCCGCCAGGCCTTTGCCATCCTCCTCTCCTGCCTCATCTACGGGCACGCTGTCACTGTCGTGGGCGGGCTGGGCATAGCCGTTGTCTTTATGGCCCTCTTCCTCCGCGTCTACGCCCGCAGCCGCATGAAGAAGCGGGGTAAGAAGCTCCCGCCAGGCGAGACCCCTGTACAAAAGGTCTAAGGAGCTAGGGCCAAGACATTTAAGCCCAGCCTGCTGTCCTGCCTCCGCTCCGGGGCCCTTGCTTCGTTTCTCAGAACCTGCTGAGAGGCAGGGTGGGGTATGGAGAGGCTGGACCAGCGACTCACTTTTCCACCTGCTTTTCCTGGGGAAAGGGCTGGAGCAAGCCCAGGGAATGCTCTGGGCTGCCACAGCTCCAAACCTTTCTGTTTGCCTTAATAGGTCAAAGACTTCCAGCCAAGGCATGGGCCTGGGGGCTCGCATCCTGGGGAAGAACCAGCATGGGGCTGCTGGTTCTCATGCCCCACCTCTGTCTCGTGGCTTCTCTCCAAAGTCACTGATGAACAGAGGAGCTCTTTTCCCTGGCACCATCTTGCCTCTGGCTAATGCCCCTCCATTTCTCTCACTGCTACAGCAGTCAGCAGGAGGAAAGGGCAAGCAAAACACTTAGCTTTCTTTTTGAAACAGCTCCATCTGAGGCAAGTCCTAAGCTGAGCCTGTCCCAAGGTGGGGGTAGCTCTCAGCCCCCTCCCAGGAGGTGCTCAAGGTATGACAGGCACAGCTAAGGGATGCACTCTCAGCCTGTCCTACCCCAGGCCTGAGGTCTGCTCTGGGAGGGCACTCTGCAGTGAAGCAGTACCTCCCAGTTTGGTTTTATCAGTCCCTGCCCCTTTGCTCCCCTCGGCCCAGGCTGATTTTTATGCAGAGGCTGAGGCGGGCCGGTACAGTTCCCAAGGCTTGCTGAGTTGTTCAAGGTTGCTTTTTGGTTACATCCGCTGCTGTCCCAGGCCAAAGGCTGCGCTGCCCAGAAGCCCCAGCATCGCCTCAGGGTGCTTTCTCAGTGCCACGGTTTCTGGGCTTTGCAGTTGCCATTCAGAGAAGCACAAATAGCCCCCCTTCTTCCTGCCCACTGGAGGCATCGGCCCGGCTTTCTTGGGGCCCAGCCAGAGCCCACTGTGCCTGGAGGGCTGAGAGATGGGGCAGAGCCCGCTTGCGGTGCCTTGTTCCTGCTCCCCGGGCAGCAGGAGATGGAGGAGTGGAAGCTGCTCTTCCCCGGGAACCTGGGTTTTACTGGTTAACCCTTTTCTCCTCAACACAACCTGACTGAAAAGCCAGCAGGTTTTACTTTTGAAAGGCAACTTTTTTCTCTTTATTTTATTAAATTAAAAATATGCTGCATATAGTGCCCTGAGGGTAAATGTTCTTTTTTCCCCACCACCACCTAACCTGGAAGGTGGGGAGAAACTTCCTCACCCTTCCTCTGTTCCTAGTCTCTCCAGGCAGCAAACCCATCTTTCCTTTCCAAAGACACGTGCTTCTGCCTTCCCCCAGGCAGGTAGCAGCCAGGGTGGACGCACAGCTACGAGGCCTGACGTGAGGTCCTTGCGCCCAGGACCGGGGAACAGCCCAGTTTGGACCTCTGCTTATGCTGGAGGAGCTGGTGCAGCCTGGGCAGCCCCAGCAGGTGGAGCTGCAGCCTGCGTGGCTAGAGATGGTGCGGAGGCCTGCTGAGCACCTGCCAGCCGGGGCCACCAGTGCTGCAGCAGGGCCCCGGAGGAGCCCATCCTTCACGAGGGGCGCCTGCACCAACACTGGCTTCCGCAGAGCCCGGGGAGGCTTGAGGCATGGATGGTACATCCGCCGGGTACAGATGGCAGGGCTGGTGAAAAGCCTTGTCAGTGGGCCTGTGCAGTCTAGCCCCGGTGAGGGCTGGGGTCAGAGACCTTGGCCTAACAGAGCTGGAGAAAGGGGAGACCTGGGTGAGAGCCACAAGAGGAAGAGGAGGAGCCGCTTCCACGGTGCTGCCTTGCTGAGGCAGCAGGGGTAGCAGAGCTGGCGCTAAGCACAGCCCAGGCTTCAGCCCCCTTGGCTCTCCAGCAGTTCTGCCTGTGCTCCTTTGTGAGCTCCGAGCTCCTGAAAGTGCTTGTGCGGCCTCACAGCCCTTCCTCCTGCCCCTGCAAGTTCCCCCAACTGTCCTCGTCAGCCCCCCAGCTGCTGACAGGCTGCAAATGGAATGGAGTTGTTTTTCTCTGGTCAAAAAAAAGGACATTGTCTGGCAGGTTGGGAAGGTGATTCCTTTTCTAGTTTAAATGTAGATTTAAAGAGAAAAACAGTGAAAAACACAAAACATTCTGAGTTAAAAAGACGACTTTACTGATTTGTTATCTGACGAAACCTTCCTATACAAGGAGAAATCATACTGCTAAACTTTTTTCTCCTGTTTCAAGGACAGAAAACCACCCTGGAGGAACTGGGCTCAGCTCCAGCACTGCCCTAGCAGCCTGCGGCCAACGCGCAGCCCCACTTGCCGCGCTGTGCCAGGTACTCCTCTGCCCAGCAGCGGGGCTAAGCGAGGGGCCCTGCCTGTTGAAGATGGGTGCTGGCGAAAGCCCCCTCCCTTCTGTGCCTGCGCTTGCTGGCAAGTGGCCAGCATGACAACTTGGTGGTGGTGCTGTCACTTTCACCCGACAAACCCCAGGGGCCACTGGGGCCAAGGGTGACAAGCCCCGCTCGCGGGGTGTGTGCTGGGTGCAAAGGACAGGTAAATCGGGGGTGATGCCCCAGGCACCTCTGTCATTCGGGGGACAGGGAAAAGCCAGGGGGTGGCAAAGAACTGCCAAACCCCCCCAGGGCTGCAGAAGCCCAGAAGGGGCAGGCTGGAGGCGGGAGGAAAGATGGAGTCCGGAGCACAGAGCAAGAGCAGTTTGGCCTAAGAGCTGCACCCTGCTCTGCACGGGAAGGGAAAGGGCAGGTGGCCCCAGCCCTGGTACAGCTTGCCCAGCAGAGGCGTGCAGGCTGGAAAGATTTGTTCCCAGGCTGCAGGGTGTGCAGGAGCTGCTGCCCAGCTGGAGCTGACCACACCTGCACAGCAGGTCCTGTGTTTCTCCTACCCCATTCAGAGCAGGGCTCTAAAAACCAGTCAGGGCAGGGGAGAGACCAGCGGCCCAATACTCGCACAGGCTGAGACCCCTTCCTCCATAGGGTAGGCATGAAACCCAACAGACCCCACCCTGTAAACCATGTTCTTGGATACTTTAATTCCAGTAAAACAAAACAACAGAAAAACAATCAAGAATAGCCAAGCCAACCGAAATACAGCATCCTACCCTGGGGGTTCAGGGAGGCAGCAGCTCAGAGGAAGGGCTCTCCCACACAGACAGTGTTTGCTGCTTACTGGGAACATGGGAGACCCCATAGCAGGGAGAGAGGGGAAGCCTGATGCCTCCTCACCTCCACTCCCCATCAGCTGTTCCTACACAAGCAGAAAGACAACAGAACCGACTGGCCTCGGTCTGCCCAAATCACTCACTACTTCCAACAGGGAATCATGCCCTCTGCCAAAACACAAACCAACCCCAACAAAGCGAACAAACCCACAACCCCAACCAAACAAATCCAATAAAAGACACCACCAAGGAGTCCATAGCAGCTGGCAGGAGCAGACCCCCTTCTAAGCAGACATGAGATGGGGCAGAGGCCTGGCAGGTGAGAGAAGAGGCTTCCTCCTACTTTAGTCTACCTCTTCCATGCGGGATGCATCTTCATCTCCCTCCAGAGGGGGGATTTCAACAGGGACAGCTGCAATGGGCTCTTCTGCAGTCACCTCCTCTTCATCAATGCCTGAGGGAGGGGAGGAAAGGAAGAGGTGAGGCCTCCAAATGACACCAAGTGATCCCAGAGGAACGGCCTCTCCCAGAGCAAAGGCTGGCTCCTGCCCACGGCCCGAGGGACAGGGCTATCAGCACCCAGCAGTTATGCCAAGGCCCAGCACCTCTTCATTTACATTTTTGCCCAAAATGCCAATTTGGAGAAAAAAGTTGGGTGCAAGGACAAGCTGTTTCACCAGCTGGGTCACATCTCCCATGACGGACTTTTTTGCCATTCACCCCGAAGAACTGAAAAGGCTCAGCTTGTCATCTGAGCAGTCTGGTGGTGGCTCCTGGCCTCATGGAGGACAGGTCAGTCCACTCCGAGCCCTGAGCCCACCCGAAGTACCTCGTCCCAGGTTTCCACCTGCCCCATGCACCTTAGGGACACCGCCAGTTCCGCCCATCACACCAGCATGGCTCACCTACTGCCCCCGCCCGCCCCAAGACAGTTACACACGAGCCTGCCCAGCTAAGCTGCTTCATGCCCGAGAAGCTGCATGGACACTTACCAAGCCCCAGTTTGATCATCCTGTAGATGCGGGTGGAGTGGGTCTGGGGATCTTCCAGCGAGAAACCAGAGGACAACAGAGCAGTTTCAAAGAGTAGCACCACCAGGTCTTTGACCGCTTTGTCGTTCTTGTCAGTGTCGGCCTTCTGACGGAGGGCTTCCACAATTGGGTGGTCAGGGTTGATCTCCAGGTGCTTCTTGGCCATCATATAGCCCATGGTAGAGTTATCCCGCAGCGCCTGAGCCTTCATGATGCGCTCCATGTTGGCCGTCCAGCCGTAGGTGCTGGTGACGATGCAGCAGGGAGATGAGACCAACCGGTTTGAGACAGTTACCTGCCAATGTAGCCAACGGTCAGCTGAGCAAGGTCCCTGTATGCCCGGGACTGGGCCCAGCCGCAGCACACATGGTAGCCCAGGGTCTTTGCCCAAGTTCACCTGGGAACACCCCAACGTGAGCAGGGATCCTCCAAGCAGCTCCAGGACTGCTGCACAGACTAGCTGGGACAGCTCAGCCAGCACCTTCCGTACCCACTGCCTGTTTCCCGCACTTACCCTCTCCCATCAATGCACGTATTTGGGTCAGTGCCCCTCACCCGCAGCCTGGCTGCTTAGAGCAAGATGGTGCAGTGCATGCTGGGACCTCCAGTCTCCTCTAGCGGCTCCTCTGCAGGAGATGAGAGGCATGCATTGAGCTGGGGCCCTTGCCTGCATCACGGAGGGCCCAGCCCTCCTCCCTCCCTCCCTCCGCTCCCTGCCCATCTCACCTTCTCCACCTTCTTGTCCAAGATCTCCTTCATGAGTTTGCAGAGGGTCTCAAACTTGGCCTTACTCTCCTCCATCTTCTTTTTCTCCTCCTCATCCTCAGGCAGCTCCAGCCCCTCTTTGGTGACTGACACCAGGGTCTTGCCATCAAACTCCTTGAGCTGCTGCACGCAGTACTCATCAATGGGCTCCGTCATGTACACCACCTCAAAGCCACGCTTCCGTACACGCTCCACAAAGGCGGAGTTGGCAACCTGCTCCTTACTCTCCCCTGGGTGTAGAAATGAGATGTCACCAAGATGTAAGAGCTGGTTAAAGCATGACAAAGTGCACCAGTCGCTCAGGTCCCCTAGCATAAAACTGGCCGCAGGCAGGGCTCTAGGCCTGGTGACTCTTCCCCAGCCCCCAGGGATGGGCTGTGATCCAGCAGGGAGGGCCTGCTGAAGGCAGCGGGACCTGCTTGGAGGAATTTGCTTCAAGTTAGGGCTGGTAAGCGGGTGACCTGCCTCCACCTCACCAGGGCATGGGGGTGCTGGGGCTCACCTGTGATGTAGTAGATACTCTTCTGAGTCTCCTTCATACGGGACGCGTACTCTGAAAGCGAAGTCACCTCGTCGCCTGACTGGGACGTGTGGTAACGCAGCAGCTCCGAAAGGCGCTTTCGGTTGGTCGAGTCCTCGTGGATGCCCAGCTGGGGGCACAAGAGATGCATGAAGCCTCCAGGATGGGACCAGCACGCCCGTCTGCCCCGAGGCACAGCCATCTCTGCCTGCCCCCTGACCATCTGAGCCCTGGGCCAAGGGCAGCCAGAGGGGCCAGCTGCCCACAAAGGCTCCCCGGGGCACTTGTGAGACTGCCTCTATGCTAACAGCCATGCAGAGAAGACATGGCAGAGGGACAAGATCACTCCTCAGGCAGACGGGTCATGGGTCCCACCCTCCTCCCGGTGCAGGATGCCCAGCTCTCACCTTCAGATTCTTGGAAAAGGCCTCATAAAATTTCTTGTAGTTCTCTTTGTCCTCTGCCAGCTCAGAGAAGAGCTCCAAGCATTTCTTCACAATGTTTTTGCGGATCACCTTAAGGATCTTGCTCTGCTGGAGCATCTCACGAGAGATGTTCAGAGGCAGGTCCTCTGAGTCCACAACACCCCGGATGAAGTCTGAGTAGGGGAAATGAAAATGGGAGTCAGGTTAAGAGCTCTGAGCTTCGTCACTAGCAAAGTGCTAAGACGGACAGCTGTGCGCCCAAATCAGCTTGTGCTTCATCCAGTTGCTTTGTACTGGGAGCGGTACCACAGGCTGTGGGGGTCCCAGCTCCGCACTGGGAGGGCTGAGGCAGGGTGGCTCTTACTTAGGTACTCAGGGATGAGCTCGTCACAGCTGTCCATGATGAAGACACGCCTCACATACAGCTTAATGTTATTCTTCTTCTTCTTGTTCTCAAAGAGGTCAAAAGGGGCACGGCGTGGGATGAAGAGCAGAGCCCTGAACTCCAGCTGCCCTTCCACAGAAAAGTGCTGCGGAGCCAGGAAGACAAAACAGCTGCTGGGGTGCTTCCCTTCCACCCCTTCCCCCAGGGCCCACTGTGGGCAGACTGAACCACTGTTCCTCAGCACAGGGGCTGGCAGGGGGGCACAGCAGGGTCTCTAGCAACCAAGTAGCCTGCATTTCCCCCTCCTCAGCCCCACTGCCCCGCTATGTGCCATGGGTCTTTGGTATCCAGCAGGCCTGGATGGAGGAGTCATGTTTCTCTGAAGCCCAACACCCTCCTGTCCTGCTTCTAGGCTGGCACTGCCAACCCATCCACCTGCATGGGAGTCACAGCACAGGCGGAGGCACCACCAAGCAGCCCGGGAGCCCTCGGTCCCACTGAGGCACAACCACGTGGTAGCTCTGGGTACAAGCTGGGAAGGGGCCCTCTGTCTCTCCCAGGGTGGCCCAGCACCCACCTTGACAGCCAGGTGGTCCTCCCAGTCATTGGTGAGGCTTTTGTAGAACTCGCCATACTCCTCCTGGGTGATGTCATCAGGGTTGCGGGTCCAAATAGGCTTGGTCTTGTTCAGCTCCTCCTGGTCAATATATTTCTCCTTGATTTTCTTGGTCTTTTTCTTCTTGCCTTTGTCTCCCTCCTCCTCATCAGAGCCCACATCCTCGATTTTGGGTTTGTCCTCATCTTTGGATGCTGACTCTTCCTCTTCCTTCTCAGCTTTCTCCTCCTCTGCCTCATCATCACTGATCTCTTTCTCACGCTCCTTCTCCAGCTGTGAAGAAAGGGATAAGCAAGAGTCAGGTTTAGCCCCAAGCAACTGTTATCAGTTATCCTTTTCACAGAATCACAGACTGGCAGGGGTTGGAAGGGACCTCTGGAGATCATCTAGTCTAACTTCCCTGCTAAAAGCAAGTTTTGTTGCAGATGAGAGAAATGGGTGTCCTCTAAGGCCCAACAAGTACAACATCTGGAACCAGAGCTTCTCCTGAAACCAGCCCTCAGAGTCCCCCTCCACAGCTCATGCAACCAAAAGCTGTGCCTGAGAAGATGAGACAAGGGGCAGGAAACCCTCCTCCATCCATAGCTGGTTTAGATGACCTCCAACTGCACAGATCAAAGGCCAAAAGCACAGCTGGATACCCACCACCTTCACCTCCAGAAAGCCCCCAGCCTCAGAAGCTGCCAGCACCACTGCTCAATACCCAGCAGCCGGGAGCTATGGAAGGCAACAGAAGAGACCATACTCTGCCCTCTTCTGGGCTCCTGCCCCCCCCACCACCCACCCCTGCCTCCAGCTTTCCAGTGGGTCCCCACAGTCCTTCCCTTACGTACATAGAGTGTGATGGGGTAGCCAATGAACTGGGAGTGCTTCTTCACCACCTCTTT
>JMFS01013975.1:0-10146 GCA_000699545.1 Podiceps cristatus | reverse complement strand
AAAACATTCTGTGATTCTATGATTCTACGATAGTCATCAAAAGTTAAATAGGTTAGAAAAGATTTAATGTACATTCTGGACAAGCATATAGAAAATGTTTACAATAGAAACTTTGCTGATATAGTTTTGCTTCTGAGTGTGAGCCAGGTAAGGATTAGTCAGTTGTTTCCATTCATGTGGATTATGCTATACTGTTGCATTATTTAACAGAAATATGAATTTCACAATGAATAATTTAATTATTTGCTGCATACTTCACCCCAAGAAAAGAGGCACTTAGAGTTACTTCCTTACCTTGTTTTCTTTGAGTATGCATCTGTCACTAAAAAAAACACCCAACACTCTGAATTTTATTTTTATACTATACTACACTGCATATTATACTAACACTTCCATTACTATGCTATCTTGATATTTCAATAGGGCTCTCAAGTCACAAGCTTTTCTTCCAGCTGTTTATAGAACACAAAATACTGCATCAAAAGTTTTTGCAATCTAATAGGGCTTTCTATTGACCCTATACTACAAGTTTTATTATAAAAATAAAGTTATTTGACTATAGTTATTTTTCGTGCTTCATGAGCTCAAGGAAGTACTTGATCTTTAGTATTACAGGATTTGCAGGAACATACAACTGGGGGAAATCGCACAACTGCAAGATCGCAATTAGCAGTTCTGTTGAAAAGCTTTTAGGGTTACTGTGCACTAGAAGCAGGTTATGATACAACATTGCCATGCCATTAGAAAAAGTCCATCATCAAACTAGGATAAACAAACAGCAGCATAACTTAAGCTATGCTTCTGCACTGTCCACTCTTAGCATTTCCTTAGCTGAGGGCTTTCATCAGTTTTGGAATGTTATATAATGAAAGGTATAGATCAAAACTGGTGAGAGTGTAGAAGAAAGGAGCAACTAGATTACAACTCTAAAAATATGGAACAAAAAGAAAGCACTAAAGAAAAGAGGAAAAGATCTGACACAGGTGTAAATGATTCTGCTATGAGATCTCTTCCAGCTTTATGATTCTAAGATGGTAAATAGAAAACAAGATATTTTTCCCATACAGCTTTAAAATATATATGTAAAAGGTCTGCCTTGCCTTTCACAGAAAGTAACTTGTAGTTTTTGAAATATTGCAGAACTTTTCCAGAAGAAAAATACAGTGTAAATATGAAGTCCTCCTTAATCCAAGGAACTCTGCTAGTCTTCAAAGTTCAATACAGGAAACTAGCTTATTTGTATTTTCTTGACAACATCTAGAGTTTCCGGAAGTATGAGGTGGGAGGAAAACTACTTTGCTCAGAATGATCTCCTGCCATACACCTGAACTACTCTGTTGGCTATCCTACTAAAATCTACATTTTCCAGGTAGCTACCTTTCTTGTTACTGGTTTGTAGTCAATAAGCATGAGCATAAATTTGTTTAGTTCCTCAGGAAAGTCAATAAATCACTGTAGAGATAGATTGATGGAAGCTAATCAGAAACGTGGTCAAAGGGTGGTGAGACTTGCCAGACAATTTTAGTGAAGATTTAGTGTTGGTCTTTGTTTGTTCAAATTAATTTCCATCTCTCCCATCCAACATCTTTATTTCTTAGCATCCTCAGGGTGTTATTTGTTAAAATGATCAGTTTCTTTTGTATTTTTGTAAGACACACTAATGAAAAACAGAAATTCAAGTGACCACTTCAGTATTTTTTTTTTATGGTATTCAGTATTTACTCCTTCATAACTAATGAAATTAAGACGGATCTTTAGTGAAATTTCTGTAATGATAAATATCATGGACACATTCTTCTCTTCATGTATAGGAAAGCCTATAAACAATGTAGACATATCAATATACCTATCTTAAGTGTTTTTATTTCCACAGCCAAGCACAGATTATGCCTAAAAATTCCTAGAACATTGGTGCATAAAGAAATGTGAGTTGCTGATAAGGTTTGTAAGTGGACAGATGGAAATTAAATTAATATCAGCTCCTGAAGCACATGTATACATGTAGCAGTCCTTCATATCATTATCCTACCATTAGATGGGAAGTTACAACTGTTTTATTTAATGACATCTCAAGTGTCTGTGAGATAGTGTGTGCACACGAGTGCATCTGCAAAAAAGCACCTCAGCCTTAAATATGTGATATTTTTTAATTTGATATTATAAATATGAGTAGAACACTTCAGCAGAACATTTATTATCCTTACATTTACTTCCATACTTTCTCACTAGTAGCACCTCTATTCAGTTCTATAAAAAGTCCCTTCACTGTTTCTTGAGAACTGTTGCCTTGAAATACGTGGTGCTATTTCATTTAATATGTGGAGAGAAAAATAAGTAAATACGTAAAAGAAGTTGATGAATTTAACATAAAATTATGAGTTTAGAGCTAATAATTGAAAACGGTGATGAAAGTGTCCAAAACTTGAAAGGTAATTTTAGTAGCAGCTGCTCTCACTCACACCACTACTTATGGTCAGCTGCTGTAAAGAAGTAAACATAATCACATCCCAAAACATAACTGTGGTAACCTATGGTGATAACTGAGTGATATCCATCCAGTGATTTCTCAGTTTCAAAATCTGACAGGAAATTTTCATCCTTCTATTATAACTAATGGGGGTGGAAAATGCACTTTGCCTCATGAAAGTGGCAGATCCCTTGAGCACAGATGTGCAGCCCTTTATATTCTCCTGAAACTCTGCTCTCTGTACTTAATATAAACTTATATTATTAATTGACCCCCCAAACTCTAAATTCAACAGCTGGACTTACTTACCTGAGACCAAATGTGTTTGGGTTGTCTTTGCATTGTGTGTGTTTAAATACATATCCAAATACCTATTTACACATAGATTTTTACTGTGGTGGTTTTGATAAGCTCCCCTCGTTTAATTCCCTGTGGGAATGAAGCTGTAAGACTTTGGTTCAGGGAGAAAAACAAATATATTGAAGTTGATTTTGAAGTAATTTTTAAGACGTCAATGATGGTAGATTTTTGCCTTTCTTTCCTCTATAGCTTTCTGTTGTTGTTTCAGATGAGCTTCCCAGCTGTTTTTCCACACTGTATGGTGCAGAAGAAATAGACCTATTTTCCAGGGGCGTCAAAAATTGGAACATCTTTTGGAAGAGGTTATAATGACAGCAGCAAAAAGAAAGAAAAGAATTGTGTTTCAAGGCCCATTTCAATCTCCAATCTTCATGGCATTCCATCATGTAATACTATTCATCTGAAACCTTAGAATAGTAGAAGTAACAGAAAGTGAAGCTCAACAGTCAGAGACATAGGTTCAAGTATTGGACTAGGGACTTAGGTATAAGTTTTTTTCTGAAGTATTTTAATTTCTGGAATTGGAGGGAGGGCTGGCTGTCCCGCAAACAAACCATGCTCATCATGCTGCTTTTTCCTGACAGGAGCTGGATCAGGTCGGGCCAAGGTAGGAGGGGCAAAGGTAGAAATGTTCACAACATCTCTGAGAGATACTAAATTCCACAACAAGCTATTTGATAGGAAGGCACAGTTCTTTTTTTCTCCTTTTTTTCCCCTGGCTATTCTTGCAGCTGAACTCTCTCCCTGAAATCTGAGAGAAAAGAGGCTACAGGTCCCTCACAAGTAGAAACGGAGTGAAGGGATTGTCTATGCAAACTAATCTACCTAAGCATGCAGCCTTTCCTAGAACTGTGTATGTAATAAATAGGAGTGGAAAACAACACTTCCAGCACTAGACTTTCCACTAGACCTGTGGAATTGCTATTCAGCACTTGTGAGACTGCACTTGGAGAACTACGCTACCTCCCTGATCAGAGAGTGGATGCAAAGAAGGTGGATCCAGACTCTTGGAGGTGTGGAAAAAAAGGACCCAAGTTAGAACATAGGCAATCCTGATTAGATATTGGAAAAATGTTTTACAGTGAAGTGGTCAAATACTGGAACACTTTGCCCAACAGGCTGTGGAATCTCCATCCTTGGGAGAGTTCAAGACTGAGCTGGGCATAGTCCTGAGCAATCTGTTCTGAATAGACCCGTTTTGAGCAGTGGTTTGACCAGGTGACCTCCAGAGGCCCCTTCCAACCTAAATCATTCTATGATTCTACAATGCTATACGTCTTTATTTTCTCTTTGGCCCTTTCACATTTATATGCACATATAAAGTTAACTGAGCATGTGAACTTATTTATCATCAGTCTGTAGTTATTTTTCTTTAATGTACTAGAAGATACTTGGAAATTATGGTGCAAATACTGTAATATAGACCTACTTAAAGTAAGTGGAACTAGGCAGACACTTATGTGTATTAGCAGCTGCATTATTAAGCTAAATGGTTAGTTTGAAAACTTCACAGCAGTACACACTAAGTCATTGGGAAGACACAGCAGAGGGGACAGATAAAACTGAAAAGAATTCAAGGAATGAGCAATAGTGGGGCATTTCCTAGGTATTAATAACTGACAGATACTGCTCCTCTCCTGTAACCCTTGCTATACTTTGTTTCTTAGGAAACATTTATTCACCAAAAGGGTTGTCAGGCACTGGAACAGGCTGCCCAGGGAGGTGGTTGAGTCACCATCCCTGGAGGTATTGAAAAGATGGGTAGATGTGGTGCTTAGGGACACGGTTTAGAGGTGGTCAGGCATGGTTGGACTCGATGATCTAAAAGATCCTTTCCAACCAAGGGATTCTATGATTCTATGATAACTTAAGGCCTTAATGTATCATGGAAGAGATGCAGATAACAGGATTGTTGCATGCAAAATAAACATGAAAAGAATTTAGTATCTTACCTGTATATTTTCATTCCTATTAGCAAATGTTATTATTACCTTTAAATATGCAGTCTAAATACGCATCACTAAATGTCATTTTTCTAGATTACCAGAAGACCTTTGGATTTGATCCAGACATGGTAGATCCACTATATTACCAATTACTTGTTCTCAGTAATAAGCTACGTTCTTGTTTACAAGAATAAACTCTTCTAGCAATGTTTTTCTTTTCTAGAGCTGCAATATACCCCATACTGGTTACACTAGCAAAGGCAAGTTGACATTCTTCATGTCAGTACGTACCAACCTTATTTCAAGTCATTCTATCAAGTGACATGGAGTAGGGTTTGTCTAACACCCTTTCTTCATGAGACTCTTGCCTTTCACTGGCAAAAAAAATATCAGTCTTGGAACTAGTCCATCAAAATGATCTATTTAGCAGCTAAACAGTTCTGCCTTCCTTTTGGACCTATACATTTCCAGCTTCCTCTTGCATTTATAGTTCTAACACAGCAATGTAATCTCACAGGTTTTCCAGTCATCTGCTAGCTCCAAAGTCTTCTCTAACAGAGGAGCACCATGTAGTTAAAATTATTTAACTCCATTTAAGATAACTTTTATAAGAAATCTACTATGGTTCTTTTAGTGTTTTACATAAAATTCCCACATAAATTACCCCCAGCTGTGCACGGGGTGTCCCCAGGAGAGACATTTAGAGCACCAGCTGAGTGCCACAGAGCTGACACTATGAGTCTGTGTGATTCTTTACATAACCACTTCTTGGACAGACAGCTCTACCAATACTTAAATAATGTCACAATATTAAAACCCATTTAAAAAAAAAAATGCTAAAAGAAAAACTGTGTCACATAGTTCACATTGAGAAATACATTAAACAGCTATGTTAATTTTAAGGTAGAACTTTGCATGGCTATGTTTTTAACAAAAACTGATTTAAGTACTAATTAATATCCAGTTGATTATGATGGACTTGTCCTTCTAAACTACCAGGTTTCTATACTCAATAAATTAGGAAATTGCCATCATCTACTTTCAGCAATATTCATATTAAAATGCATGTATCGGAATATGTGAATTTTAAAAACTAATATTTTCACAAATTCCAACAGCATGATAATTTATGCATTTTGTATTGTTCAGGTCACACTACTCTAACAATCCAAAAATATAAACCTTTTGAAACAAACATGAAAATAAGGCCCTTATGATCGCTTATTTAAAACATATGATAATATGAGTTTCTTATTTAATTTATCTTTACGGACAATTAATTCTCTATTCTCCTAATAGAAAATAAAGAACATTAATCCAACAATGTTTACTAAATTATTAAAACTATTTGTATATTTGAGGGAGGGATAGCATATGCCAATTATTGTAACATCTTGGGTGCCAGTATCACTTAGTAGTAAATAAAGCAATAAAACGCTGCCAGACAAGTAAACAAGAAAATTCTTAATTAGAGACTGCTACTAAATTCTGAGAGTGTTTTCTATTGGCCTGTAAGTTGGAAAACACTCATCTTCCTTTTCCTTCGGTTGTGTGTGTGGAAGTAGTTAGGACATAATAGATTGAGAGCAGGAGAACAGAATGGAAAGAAGGATGGAAAGGAGGGTACACTTTATTGGAGTACACAGTAGACTTTTGCCAAGATTTGCAAAGGCACCATTATCTTTCCAGGTGGTCTGTTTGTAGCTACAGAAACCAAGGGCTTATCTAGCTAAACAATTGCAGTGTTACGCAGTATCCCAGACTTCAGAAAGCCATGAAACTAATGCATAAAACTCCTTTCTTCTGCTAATAGAGAATAAAGCCTCTCAGCCACTGAAATATTACATTGCATTCAACCCTGGACATTAGTTTGGTTTCTTAACCCTTTATTGAGTAATATAAGGACAAGATTGACACTTCAAGAAAAAACTGATACCTTGGAGCAATCTCCGCATGTAAGCAGTGCAGTGGTGGATGCTACCTGCTACGTGGGATGGAAAAGGAGTGGAAGTAGATCTATTGGCAGCAATTAATTTTAATGGCCACTTACCAAAGTACATTTTAAAAATAAACAGCAGTAGGGAACAAGCAGCAAGATTACTGGATTGCAAAATGCTTAAGTTTCCTCACCTTTGTGCAGTTGCTTATGTATAAATGCAGATGAAAAGTTGGTTTTGTGAAGAAGCCTAGACCTGTGAATCACTTGAGAGAAAATTTACAGAAGACCTATCGTAAAAAATGATGGTCTGGGAAACCTGATAAAGCCTAAGGTCTAAGAGATTAGAATGTATCTTAAGGATACAACATTTTGGGGAATTCCATGACTAGTGGAATTAGGACCAACAGTATTTCTTCCCTATTTTTTCCAGTCTGAAATTTCAGTAGTGAAAAATAGAACATAGAAAGATGATACAGCAAGATGATTTAATCGACATATGACTAATGGCCTTTAAAAATGCTAACGTTTTTTTAAAACAACTATATGCTGAATATAGACCATGCAATAATGATAGTTATGTGAGAAGCAAACAGAAACCTGAAATTTTTGAAGATAACCAAAACATCAGCTCCATTTATTACACTGAATGCTTTTTGCATTATTGACTGGAAAATTATTTGAGTATTTGACTTCCCAATTCCACTAATACTATTTATTATTACATAGTACCTTTTATTCTATGATCTAAAAATCACTTTAACATAAACCTGTAATGACTCTATTACTCTTTTTATTTTACACATAAGAAAACAGTGCCAGAGGGAGAGTAATTGACTTGCCCCAAACCACATAGTAAACAAATGGCAAATTAAAAGATCACAGGTAGTCTCTGCTATCTTCTTGACTCCTCTGGCTTTTGTATAGCTCTTGTGTATATGAATTTAAAGCACTTACCTTCTCATTTGAAAATATGGGAATAATCTTGACTTTTAAGAAAAAGACATCAATGATTCTGATACATCATTCTGTGTAATGAAATGCTATTGTATTCCTTGAAAGAAACACAGTGCAGCACTAAATAAGTTGTGTACAAAGTTACTGATGATCATATAGACCTAGAGTAAGTGTTATAATAGTTATAAATAATACATTTTCTGAACTACAAGAGCAGTGTGATTTCCAACTAATGTAGTTTAGTATTTTTGCTGGTTGATTGTGTATTTTAAATGTTAACTCTCTTCAGTCTGTATAATAAAGATGTACTTACTAGTCTGTCCTAACTCTAATATTAACCTATGTTAATTCCTTCTCCTCATTTCTTTTGAAAACTATAACTTACTTATTTTTAAGTTTTCTGCAAAACTTAAAACAGAAGAAACGTCAAAGCTGTGTATTTGGCTTCTTAAGTGTTCCTTTAGGGTTTTCATTGAGGTTTTAAGAATGAGGATATCTTCAGAGAAAAACAAAACAAATTCTGGAAAAACAATTCTAAAAATACAATCTTTGCACATTTGAGCCATTAATGTTTAACACTATCCCTAATACATGATGTGTTTTCCGTACAGTTCTATACACCATTTTCCCCACCCTCTCATATTCAGAGTAACCCAGGTTTTTCTGAAAGACAAGCTGATCACCATAGACAACAATAAATCCATGGGAATCCATTAAGAAATGTTCCTCTGACAAAGAGGTTAAATAAGTGAGAAATTTTAAAACACCTTAATATGAAAAGGGAACTTCAAAAAATGACTGGTGTCTTTTTCAAAATTAGTAGGGTTTTTCGCAAGCTACTGGTTTTACAAGAATACTAAAATGATATTTTGATTTGCTTTCCATGAAAAATAAAAAAAGCTGTTGACCCAGAACTTGAAATGAAAGTCCTGAAAAGACCATCTTTTCCTGATATTTCTTGAACATATTTGTGAAGCAATTTGTTACAGCTCACTTTGTGTTTCCATATTATAGTTGAGAATTTACTTTTGCTAAGGAAGTCATGGAGTGGTCAATTCTATTGAGCTTCTTTGCTCTGTTTTGCTTTAGTACTTCTAAAAAATAGACACATCTGAAGCATTTTTACCAATTCCATCAAATGAAAATAAAATCCACTGACCACCCCCCTCCCTTAATTTTAAAGCAGCATGTCTTGTCAAAAAAACACTGCTACACTCATAAGAACAAACGTTTAAAAAAGCAAAATACTGTTCATAGATAATTTTAAATTCCTATTTAAACAGGCATCAAAATAATTTTAATTGAAAATTTTAAAATGGCCCCAAAACCCCAACAAAAAATAATATCTGTGCTTTCCCTTCCCACCTTGACTTGTCATCCCCTCAGTAACTAATCACTAATGGAATAATGCTGAATATACTCAAACCAACCATTACAATTTACAAAAATTAAACTTCTTTGCATTCAGAAAACAGAAATGCACCAGTCTTAAAGACTGAAAACCCTAGACGTCTAGCGATTTTCTATAAAAGAAAAAGGAATGTATTAAAAAGACCATTAAATTGAACATTTGTTCATTTTTTTAGGCAAATAAATTGCTCTTTCGAATTTTACATAGTGAAAAATTTAACATCATTAACTTTGGACAAGCATGAGTTCACACAAGTGATACAAAGGTGTAGCAACAGAATGGCTGCGTGAAAACCAAAGATACTAAAAAACAGATTTTAAACCTTGCTGATTGAAAGTGTAGTTCTAATTTAGAATTGCTGAGCCTCTTTATATTTCTCGATTATATACAAAGTGGAAATTAAGCCAATGTTAGGTAGAGACAGGGCAAAAACTGCCAGAGAATATTTAAGTATTTGTTGCTCGGATTTATGGCCATAATAAAGAATACAGTATGTACCACAGGAACACACAAAGCAATCTTTGTTCAGAAAGGATTCTATTATCTATTCATCGAGCATATAACGCTATAAAAATCAGATTACCCAGGAAATCAAAGATCTACAGAGTAACTGAGTATTAAGTATTGTCCCTCTGCCCACCATTCTCTCCATAAATCCTTCATTCACAATGTCCGCTTAATATTCAAATACAAGCGTGTGGCTTTCCACTAGAAGGAAGTGGTTCCAGCTACTAGAAATGAAGACCGAATAATAAACCGATCGATCACATACAGTATCCTACCGATTTCGACAGAGAATTTGGTTTTAAACAGATGCCTGTGATAGCCACCAAGGGCAAAACAGGCATTGGTGAGCTACACACTGCAAAATACATCCACAGCTCATTTAACAGGGAACAATAGACTAGTAGCGGACGGACTCCTCCCTCTGGCTAAGAAACCATTAGCCAATTTTCTCATCTAAGCGCGTTCAAACTGGCAGGACCCTAACGCTGCCTTTGCCAGACCGCCTCCCACCTCCCAGGGCTCCCGTCATTTTAACTTTGCGCCAGCAGCACACGAACGCGTC
>JMFS01013974.1:0-17315 GCA_000699545.1 Podiceps cristatus | reverse complement strand
CAGGACACCCGCGCCTAACCCCCCCGCCTTCTCCCTGGCAGACCCCGGGAAGTTGAGCCGCGTACGCGCCCGAGGAAATTCAGCGTGGCCCAATAATGTGGGTTTCGATTTTAAAATGTGATTATTTCCAACTATTTGAGATTTTTTGTTCTTTTCAACTTCTATTGCACCTATTATTTATTTTTTTAAATATGGTTGCTATTGATGCCACAAGTCAGTGATGCTTTTAAACTGCTTTTGAGAAATAATTTAGACCTCAGCCAGCCAGAAAATAAACTAACTATAGAGAACTTCGTCTCAGGTCCCTTTGGTGCAAAGCTTAGAGTACAAAACTGCAACGCACATCATTAGACTGTTGTAATTGCAAGTTTTGCTTAGCCAGCATTTAAGCTAAATGAAGTTGGGCTGTGTGTTATAATGACGAGTTTCTCTGTCTTTGCAGTTTTCACGCAAACCTTCCAAACGTTGCCACCAGAATGCAGGAGGACGCAGGACGCAGCAGTACGGGGTACCTTCCCTGGTCCTGTCTGTCCTAAGTATCCTGAAGTACCCGGTAGCCACCGCTGTAATGTTTATGGGGCTGGCCTGGAAGGGTCCCCAAAGAAAGTACTGAGTAGAGTAGTTCTTGCATCCTGCCCAAATATTTTCTTACGCAGGAGTTACAAGTAGTGCTAGCCAAGGAGCAAAGAACTTGAACAACCAAGAAGCAGTGAGACAAGGCAACAGTGGCACTTTTAACTGATATTAAAAATAATGTGCATCTCATTTTGCATGGCTTGCGTAATGACTGTATTTTTTTCTAAAGATCGGTACATTAATTTTCTGGGAAGTAAAGACGCCTATGAGCCTCAAGGTTTTGTGGTATTTTAGTACCACTTCAGATCACTTTCAAACTACACAGTGTTATGTAATCTTGGTTTATTTGCTTTAATCCTATTGCAAGTGGATTATCACTAAATTTTGATGGTAATAAAGATATTAATTATTGATTGGTATACGGTGCTACATTGGCCTACAGTTTTATATCCTTTGCATGGACTGTAAAAGACCGAGTGAACAACACTTAATCCTAGAGCTGTCCATGGGTTCAAAGCGATTTGCAAGCAACAGCTCATGAAGGTTTGGATGATCAGTGAAAGTAATACCATGCATAATATCCTAGATGTCTCAGAGGGAACTGATTCCAGGCACAAATCTGTTGGCTTTGAATGAAATATGTCTGAGAAAAATATGCACTGCTATGTTCTCTTCTAATGCGCTGAAACACACGGTACAAATAAGACGTACATGGTTTCTTCTGATCTTCACTTAGTCCATGAAGGAAAGAAACATTAGATGGTTGATTAGTCAGTTTTAGACTCCTCTCTGATCAAACTAGGTGTATTCAGTAAGGATACTAAAACTTAGGTTTTCCCCTTCAGTGGGGACATCTCATTTATCACTGCTTTGGACAGTCATGATGACCCTATGCACAAACCGTGCCATGAGAGTCTCTGAAGATAATCCTTTTAAAAGGGCAAAGAAACATGGACACCTCCTTGTAGCTGAAAAAAAGCAGCTCTGCCAGTGACCAAATCTTTCGCATGAAACAACTGAGTTTGTTTCTCGTTTTCCTGCTGTTTACTATCTGGGCTTCACCTCACCCTTTCGGTTAGTAACAACAGCATTCTGGAGAAATTGCCCATGTGTGGGAGTAAAGATTCCTGTTGCTTTCACTTAAAATTTTTTAAGATTTTGGTATCTTAGCATCACCAGAACCGCCTATCCTGTGTATCTCAGGATGACCTGTTTGTTCTTATGCCAACATTGTCCTTTAGCTTAAATAACTTCTCTCTCCCTGATGTTTATTCTTCTCTGATGTATTTTTACACAGCAGTGCTATTCACTCACAGTTTCCTTGCTGGAAAACTTCGCAGTTTTTGCCCTGAGTTACACTGAGGATAAGGTGGGGTGGTGCAGAGCAACTTGTTTGCAGGCAGAACCTGCAGGAGGGTTTTTGCTGAGGCTGAATTCCTCCTGGGACACAGAGAAGCACATGGCGTGCGTTAGGTAAAATGTGGCCATTGTTCCATGCCCAGGCACAGAGTTGCAGAGAACTGCTGTGGGGAATTAAATCTGATCTATTTTTTCCTCTCCTAGCCTTTTTCAGACAGCTAGAAACTTACTGTTCCATTCACTCTGTGTACCTGGGGAGTTACGTTTGGTCTGTGAAGCATGATAGAGTGAAAGAGGATACAACATGCAAAATTACGATTTCTTGTGCTGCTTTTCTGTCACTGGTTCACATATGCAGCCTTTTTTCAGTGTGCAGTAAGCTTTGCCTCTCTTTTCTTTTAAAAGTTTATCTGAGAATCAGACTCTGTTTTCCACAGAGAACTGGGCAGGAAAAATTCTGATAAAATGTTACTGTGATTTTCAATGGTCTGACTGACCAGAATTGAGACTGACATCTTCTAAACTTATGTCCTGGCACAGCTTGCTCTTTAATGTATATAACACCGGGTATATGTCAGGGAAATAAGAACGATGATCTGCACAGAGGAAGATTTTTCCCTTCAATAATAAGCAGTAATTCTTTTAAAATAGCAAATTAACGTAAATTATGATTAAATAGTCAAACTATTTCCTTGGCATTGAAAACTTAACCAAAATGGACAGTTCTCAGAAGTTCTGCAGAGAAGTGCCAGCCCTGCAAGATTTTTATTACTAAGGTCATGACTAAAATATTTTCCATAATTCCTCCCCTCAGTCTTAGTACCTTAATACTTAGCAACTACCACTAATGTTTTAAACTATTGCCCTGCTCGCTGTCAGATCTTGGTCCCAAATACAGCTTCTGGCAGCCCTTTCCCGCAAAGAAACCACGTGGGGGAGAAGATGAAAGGGGAAGAAGCCCGCAACGTAGATGTAGTGCTGGCAGAGAGTTACACCCAAGCGTTCCTCCCAGGCGGCTGTCCCACAGAGTTAACCCACCCTTGGGGGGCCGCTGGAGTTGGGGAGTCAGTAGCCTGCGTCTCTGTGCCGACTCTAGGTCCTTGGTGCTTTCCTTCATCCTGCAAGTCCCATAACAGTGATGGAAATTTCAGTAGGGTCTTAAGGGCTCTGGCAGCAGTTAGTCTCACTGCTCCCCCGGGGCTGTGCGGGGATGGTAGAAATGATCTGCGTCTTCCTTTCCGTCCTTATCTTGTGCGTTCATTTCCCTCGTGACTGAGTTTATTGCTACAGGAGGCTCAGTCTGTCCCTCCGCAATTTTCATGGAGCAGGGAAGCTCAGCTTGCACACAAGCTGATTGGAAGCCACAGCAATGAGGAATCACAGTAATTGAACTATACCTGAAACTTAAGCTTCCTTAGCTAAGCATTGATTTTATTTACAATGTATAGAATTTCTTCTTGTTATGTCTACTCTTATATTTCTGTAGAAGCTTGTTAGCTGTAAGGTGGGCCTTTATCAGCCTGCAAAGGTCATCAGGGTTATCCTTAGTTTGAGCTGCCCTGGTAGCCTGTGAGGCTGCCGAAGGTTGGTGTCAGCTGGTTTACAGCACTGCTCCCGTGGAGTAGTAGTGGCTCAGCAGATTACACATTGAGGGTTCACCCCCGAGGTGAGGTTCACCCCTGAGGCCTAGTCCAAAACGTGACTTGCTCTGAGAAATGGGGGAATGAAATACTTTCAAAGACGGTGATTCATTCTAGCAGCTCGGGATTGGGATTTTGGGATCCTCAGTTTGAGTTTGAATGAAGATCCATCCACCCCTACATGAAGAGCCTGCTGCTCCCCGTTCCCGTCTGGCCTCTGTGGGCAATGGGCAGTCATGGGAGGAGATGTCATGCAAGCGCCATGCGGGTGTTTGCTGCCGAACAACTGTTCCCTGTCTCCCCAGGGGTAAAAAGCCCACACTTTGTATATTATATTTCTGGGGATTTGTGCTATTAAGTTATTCTCCTGGATGCATTTTACCCGTGTGTTTGCGGTTCCACTGTTTGCTTGTGAGAGCAGCAACTCCATGAAGAAAAACAATTGGTCTTTGCAGTTCTGTGCCTATAGAGCCAGCTCTTCCATGTTGAATGTGCAGCTTAGCAAAATATTTTTGGGTTTGCAGAGCCAACTTACTTTTCTTCACACATATGCTACACTCCCACTAATTAAGCATTAGGCAACGCAAATTGTCTTAAGGAACCTGTACAACTTCATTGTCTTTAGATTATGCTCAACTGGCACACGTGCAGTCGCATTACTTTCATTAGATTTGAATGTTCATTGAAACGTGCTAAACAATTCTGCCATGCTCAAAAGTAAAATTCATCTTTTCCACAGCTGCAGTTGCTTCCCAGAAGAGGAAATAGTGCTGAGTAAAATGACAGCATGTGTAGGTAGTCGGTTTTCAGAGGAGAGCCTCATGGAATGTAGCACTAAACCCAGGCATTGAATTACTACTAGAAATGAGTTGGGAAGTAAGTGTATGTGCATTCATGAGATACAGCCTTTTTTTTTTTTTTTCTCTCTCCGAGGATCAGAAAGATGAATTTTGGTTGAATACTTCTAGTTTTAAATAAGTTCAATGATACCATTATTATCCATAAGAAACCTAGGCATTGTAGGTGCTACTGCTTACAGTAGTTATGTAGTAGAGCAAAGGATCATTACACAAACACCTGGATGTTTTTTTGTTTGTTTAGAATCTGTTTATTTTGTGTAGTCCTACCCATTAGGCTTTTTAGAGAGGTTTATATTTTATAGATTCCTCTTTTACAATTTTAATTTCATTCACTTATTTACAAGATTGTCTTTTGGACTCTGAGACATGAGCTATTGACAATTGTGTTTTGCTGTTTAATGATTTCTTAAACAGTCCAGCATGCTTCTGGTGCTGTTGCATGCCCATGTAGAGGATAAACCCTCAGCCCTCCTTCTTTCTCTCTGAGGCTGCATAAAAGCTGCTGGGATTGCTGTGCCAGCTCTGGGCGAGAGGCAAGGGTGGAGACTTGGAGGAGCTGATGTCCTGTGCTGGGGTCTACAGCCAGGGGCAGAGCGCTCTCCCTGCACGTTAGTTACGTAAAAAGGGGGCGATGAAGCCTGTAGTCTGTAAGGGAGCTGAAACACTGAGACTGAAATGTCTGTGAGCATGGTGCATCCACCTGTCGTTGCTTTAAGTCAGGCAGCTTGGGTACCAGTGAGAGTTTGGCTGTGGCAGGCGGGATCTCAGCACAGAGCAACTGCGGGGTACTTGGGCACTCAGTCAAGCCTCTTACTTCCTGTGGGCACAGGACAGTCACCACCTTGAAGTTAGATTGGTAAGTCTGTTCCATACCGAAAGCATAAATGAATAGTATGAACATATGCTACCTCATTTTTTTGTCCTTGGTTGATTCCTAGGTGTGTGGCTAGGTTCTGCTTCTTAAATGGGACAGACAAAATTATAAGCAAGCCAAAATATCTGAAGAATTCGTGTAAAATATTTAAATGAGTAGAGGAAGATATTTATTCTTCTTTATCAAACTTAAAATAAAAGCAATAAAAGTTTAAACATTTTAGGAGTCCAAAACAATACTTCATAACCATTAATTTGCCAGGCCTGTGAATCCAAATACAAACTGTTTACTGTTTCAATGGGTTTTTCCTTTTCCTAACTGGGATGTACCAAATTTTAATTTGCAAAGTTGTGGTGTTTTCTTAATAAATAATTTCTACTTATTGATTTGTCTGCCAAATGAGATTTCTCTAATTTCTGTAATTTATGGAACTTTCATTCAGCTATCAATATTTGCCCTTCCCCGGGGGAAAAAAGAATATACATGCACTGAACTAGAATCCATTCTACAGCCTATTCAAGCTGTTACTTATATACTGTACTGCAAAGCATCTGAAACCAAAATGATGTATTTCAGTAAATCATCTATTTATCAGATATTTCTATTAACCGCAAGCATGTAGTGAGAAGGTACAGTAGTGATTTAATGTATCATCAGGTTAGACAATGTTTGAATGTACACGTTAATCTACATTTTTAGGAATTACAAATAGGACAACTATGTGCACAGTACTTGAAAATGCAGTGAACTTCTAGTTGCATTGACAATACCAGTTCCTTACACAGTTGAATCTGGCTAAAAGCTCTATTCCTAGTGTAATGAATGTGACACTACAGGTACAGCACTGACAGCAGAGATCATTAAGGCTCTGTTCTGAGAACTGTTTATTTCTCTGTGTATACCCCCCCTCCACTGCCCTCTTCTCCCAGTCTCTTCCCCTCAACACACCTGATTTTTTTTTTTTTTTTTTCATACAGAATGAAAAGCTCATTTGCTCCAGAGTATTCAGGAAGAAAAGTTTAAGATAAAAGATTTTAACCTGAAAGTAATGAAATGTGCCACGAAATGCAGATTCATAGTAATAGCAATACCTGGTACTTATAAAGCTGTTTTAATTATTTTTTTTGTTGTTTTGGTTTTTTGGTATGGCAGAAGAAACCAATATCCACATCCCATGGTCCTAAACACTCTACAACAGGTAGGACACAGAGAAAAGAGTCCAGACTGAAGATCATACAGTCAGATTGGGTCTCAGCAGTCTTTGCAAATTCAAGGAAGAACGATCATCTCTATTTTTGAGATACAGAAGGTGAGGCACAGAAAATATAAATGCTTTGCAGAGAAACACACAGTGAACCAGCGGTAGACTTCAGGTCCGTTGACTCCCCAGCCATCAATTTATCCATTGGCCCATTCTGTTCTCTTAAACAACCAAGAGAAGATCTTCTGAGATAGACAACACGAGCCTAGTATCATAGGGGAATCGGTGTCAAATGCACACAGCCCGGTCTGCACTCCCTTTCGGTATCTGCAGTCATGTTTACTTTGTAAAGAGGGCCTAAAATGCCCTCAAATCAGAACTGATTTGGTGTAAACGACTAATATATGTAGTTTAATAGAGAATCAGGCTCACAGCAATTACTTGGTGGCATGCTGAGACTAGAATTAACTAACAGTTTTAACTGCTAATGAATTAAGGCTGATTCCTGTTTATACTAAGGCCTCTGTATCCTTCTATGACAGTGTGACTGTGTCTCAGCGCAAGTGAGACTCAGGTTATTGAAAAAAATCGATGGTTTAGTTCCCTTTGAAGTCAATAATTCTAGTGACCCTAAATGAATAAAATAATTGGAACCAAACAACCTGTCTCTGTACTACGGAATATTTACAGAAGGATTGCAGAAGGACCTAGAAGTAACCTGAGGGAAAACCAATTACATGTTTGTTGAAGAAAAAGTTAGGTTAGATAGACTTGTTGCCTGGTCTTGAAAATGGAGAATTTTAACATGATAACACACCTTTATATGAAGATAACTGATGTTCGCTGGTTATGAGTATGCCCAGATAAATTGTGGATGCTTATCAACTCTGGAGATCAAGTCATCTTGTTATACTACTAAAACAGAAGTAGACTTATTTGGTATTTAAGTGCTAGACATATAGGGCATAGTTTGCATAAAGCTAGTATGTGTTATACTCAGAGGAGTAGGAAGATGACCTCAAGCTCAGTAAAATGCTACATGATCACAGATTTCTCCTATTATTGTTGTTAAAAGCTATTATGTGTTGCTTTCTTAGAATAGGGGTTTCCAACTTTGCTCTCTGTAGCCAAGTATTATTTTAGAAATTCTCTCCTCTCCAAGCACTCTATCCATAACAGTTTTGGCTTTAAAACTTTCATTTTTTAGACATCGGTTTAACATCTGCTGGCTGAGAATAAAACAATCCTGCTTTATTCAAATGTAAGGCCTGGGTCCCCATGGGTTGCAGCAGTTTTTAACTTATTTTTACTTCTATTTAGAAGTAGATTTATTTTTTAAAGCTAATACAGAATTTGTTTGTGTAAATTGACACAATTTCCTAGGCATCAGTGTGACTATAACTACCCAGCTGAGGATCCGGCCTCCTAAATGTAACTCCAGTGGTTGGGAAATCTGTTTTGTATACAAGTCAGATAACAGCTGGATCATATGTGATGTTACATTTAGTTTCATTGGCAATTCAGAAAATATTTAATAATAAATTTCATTACTTCTATTCCCCATTTTCATATACAAATAAATCATCTTTTCTAAAACATTCTTTTTCTTTAGTAAGGCTTGTATTCATAGTCATATCAAAAGTGTTTGCTATTGGAGCAATCTTTCAGCTTGCTTTCTTTAGAGTTATCTTTATTACGAAATTCTACAGCATTCTAAACTTAATGGTCATTAGCAACCCTGCACTTGAGTAAAGAATCACATTAAAAAAGCATAAGGTATAATACTTTGTTGTCCAAACCTAAGGCAGGATGAACAAAAGTAACGAACTCATCTGATCCTCACCTAGTAAGCCTTGATTTTAAACAGTATTCAAAATACAAAGCCCAAGAGAGGATGTTGTCACGATGATTATTGCACTTTCTCAGTGTCTTGCTATAGGATTAGTTTTTCCTTTAGCAACATATAATTTCTTTTCCTGAAGACCACAAAAAATTATTGTACTCTGTAAAAGAAAAAAAGCACTTAAAGTTTTATAAAGTTATGACCTAGACAGAAGGATACAAAACCAAATTACCGTTCTATGAGTCGGCTATTTCATGATCTAATATTGTTTCAAAATTATTCTTCTGTTATTTAGGTTTGCATCATCTTCTGAACACCCAACGTGCTCTTTGGCATGCTACAAATTCAGCAGACGCACTGTCTTCTGGGCTTCACAGCTTCTTCTGATGAATGCACAACATTTGGGACAAAGCCGCTCTTGACACCTTCCCATCCATCTTGTATTGAGATTTCTCCTTTTTTTACAAGTTCATAGATGTCTCGTGTAAGAATTGTAAAGGACTCTTCAACATTCGTGGCATCTTTTGCTGAAGTTTCTATGTATTTCATACCACATTCAGCTGACAGTTTTTCAGCTTCTTCTCTTGTAACCTCACGCTGCGACACTAAGTCACATTTATGTCCTACTAACAGGAACACAATTTGAAAGGGCTGCACATGCATTTTTGCTTCTTCTAGCCAGTCTTTCACATGTTCAAAAGATCGTCGGTTTGTGATGTCAAACACTAGTAAGCCACCCACAGAATTGCGATAATAAGAGCGTGTTATTGATCTGTGAAGGAAAAAAAAAATAAAACCAAGATAAAGGAAAATTAGAATACATTTTCACTTTATTTGTAAATAGATTACTTTTCCATGTGGCAATGTGTTTTTATCTACTATAAATTTTATGAAATATCTTTTATTTTTTTAAAACTAATTGGAATTTATTAATTTACCTTTTACATACAATGTTCCTTTTACATTTTTTCTTACATTCAAAAGTCACTTTCTAAACATTCTTGAAGCCAGCATCTCTAGTGCAAATTTTGAATGCTGAATTTACAACGTATTCGTTATTAGCAAACTGTGAAACATGTTCACAGAATATATATATTATTTATCAAATAATTGCTGATGTTAAAATCTGAGTCTGTCAGTTCTATACAAACACACACTTTGCTTTGTCCTAATCAATTATTTCAAGTTGAAATACGTAGGCAGATGTTGAGAAACCTGGAGCCGAAGCTTGCCAATGTATAAGTGTATCCTTTTGTATTCCTGGCAGAAAAATTCTTTGATTGAAGAGTTTGCACAGATAATTGTAATTCTTTGTGCTTGCAGAAGTCAACAGGTAGCAGACTAAGAAATGAAACTCCCTAAACAACACTGTCCAAAATTAACTGAGCTGGGCAAACACACATTTGTTACAGCATTGGCAAAGAACACTTCTACCTCCAGCATCTGTCTCACAAAGAGGTTCAAAAGCTCTTTATAATCGCATTTACTCTTTTTTGGTCATGAGACTTCCAGGAGTGTCAACAGATATTTTGTACTTTTGAGCCCTCTACATTCCAGAGCATTCACTGGTAGGAATTTTGGAAGAAGTAAACCCTTCTTCTGATTGAAAAGATTTTTAATAAGATCTAGAAGAAGAAAAAATATTTGTTAAAATGTAGACAGAGAAAAAGATACAGTGACTAAAAAATGATTGTAAGTCTCTAATCATGAGCAATAGGGGAGGATGGAGAAGGCGAGAAGAGGCATTTAAAAGGAAGTGATGGCCTACCTAGGAGTGGGCCCAAGCACGATGTCACTTGCATAAATATATAGATAATGTATACGTAAGTATTCTCCAACTGAAATGAGATGCACAATCTCTATTAACAGCCATTATTTGAAATGGTAATTTAGCCAAGAATTAATTCCATTTTATGATTATGAAGAGGATGCAGCCTCAAAAATTTCAGAATCAGGATGAACTGTACACAGTAACGGATCTTTCCATAGCAGAAGATCCCTCTGATTTTCAGCTCATTGCATTTCAGATAGAGTTTTATAACAATTCGAACACAGAGCTATAATTACCATCACTAGTCACATTATAGATAGGTAAGTGCACGGTTGGGTAAAGCTTAGATTTTTTAGCATATCTAAATTCATGACAAATGACATTTGAAATAATTTTATTTAGATAACAGGGAGGAGTTGTTTGTCCTAACATTTAGAAAGATCTTCTCTACATTCCCAGCAATAGAGTCCACAGAGTGTCTCTCTGAACAGTTCGAATGTGAAGGCAATAGGATCTTACCCTCAGATTAATTCAAATAGCCTGGATATAAAAAAAAAATGACACATGGTTTTGCAAAATTATTTGAGACCATAAATGAAAGGTGTCACATTTTGTGAAGTATTAAAGGTGCCATGAAGATCTGTTTCACCTTTTCTTAAGCATTTTTTTTTTCTGTGGAGCAGTTGCAAACACAAATGAGTACATTAAAATAATTCAAGTGGTTCTAGGAAGAGCGAAAGTGGGTGACAAAAATGGGATTCAATTTGGAGAAGTGGAAGCTAATACAACTTATTTTCATTAAAAAAAAAAAAATCCTGAAAACAGTTATGCCAAAGAAATACATTAGTCAGGGAAGAAAGTAGGTCAGTATTGAAAATGCAGTGCATCACTAACCAAGCATTTCTATATGGAATGATGTTATACCATGTGCCTGTGAACTGGAGTACTGAAAAACTGCCCTCCACGTGTTACTGGGTGCTAATACACAGCATCTGGAACCCTCATCTGTGGCAACTCACTTCTGCAGAGATGCTAATTCACACTAGCTGACAATCTAAGCCATTATATTTAATTATGTGTATCTATTGCATGTAACAGAGATGATTAAAAAGCATCTATAACTTTGGGCTGTACATCACAAAACCTGGGTAAATATATGCGAGAGACAGTAGTAATTTTTTCTGTATTTTTGGTACATATAATTTGAAATTAGTTTTCTCATTAATAAAAAAAAAAGGTTGCTAGAGAGTTATTAGAGAGTTACAAAACAGTAACAAAAGAAAAAAGTAACACAAAGTTTTAAAGATAAGTACGATACATATGATATCATGTTACGTGATTGTCTAACATCTGAGAAAAGGATGATTGTTAAAATATGGTCTACAAATATTTGAATAGTTTTATTATTGAGTTATTATTTGCAGTTATATTTTAAAAGAAAGTATTCCTGACAAATAAGACAACATTTTGATGCAAATAGTTTAGGCCATCAACTGGGAAAAACATCTGGGCACATGAATTTGATAGGTTGTTCAACAGCATCTGAAACATCTTACAGATGCCAAATATTTGACTTTAGTCAAAGTATTACACATATTTTTAGTAGACACTTTAGAGTTATCTGGAAAATAAACTGTAGGAAGCGGATGTACTTCTGCTCACTTATGCCATGTATCACACCCAGAAAGAATGCACGAGCATTGGCTTAGATGGTTTGGTAGGTGTCTCTGCTTTTGTTTTGTTGTTTGTTCTTTTTTCTTTATAAATCTAAGTGCAAGGGCAATTTTTGCCTTTTATTAATATTATCGCTAAAGATTATAGGACTTCTAAGTGCCTTCAGCAAGGCTTGGGCAGAACTCTAACACGGACATCTGAAGTTGTGCTCCACTCAGCTGTGTATCTAACCATGGGGCCTGAACAAGTTGCCCAGGGCTGCGAATGCTCTGCCCCTGCGCAGGCTGCCCGCTGCTCGGTGGGACAGCCCTGCCTTCCCGCTTAGCTCCATCAGAGCTGAGAACAACCCATTGCTCCAGGTGAATGCCTGGAAGGGTTCTGCTTGGGAGGGCTTCCCAAGAGCACGACAGCACCCTCAGGTGGGTTTAAGCCCCTCACAAAACGCAGAGGAACTTTCTTTTGGCACAGTGGAGGTACCTATCTTTCACACAGATTCCTCTTGCACTACTTCACAGGCTCAGGCCAGTGTTCACAGAGCCCGTGGTACAGAGGCCACTCGAGGGGTTTTGCTCGGAAGACGTACAGCTTTACAGGCCATGTCAATGTACTGCCTATGTCTGAGAAGCTTGATGATGAGAGTGCATGGTAGCGAAGAACAGGTAAGGAGGGCTGACAGTAAAAGGCTCTTCATGCTGGTAGACTTGTAGATTTCCTTGGGAAAGATCTTATGAATGCAAAGAGTTTACCTGCATTTCATAGAAGACTGAACAAGTACTGAACAGGAGACCGAGTGAGGTCTAGTAAACAGACAAACTGCATCAGTCTCCAGAAGTCGCTCAAGTTGAAAAGTACAGGGTAGCACAGTACTTGGGAGAATTCAGAGACTATCAGAGACAAGATACCCAAGTGTGGACCATAGACAAAGTCAAACTGGCCTTTCTTGTGTTCTTTCACAAGCAAGGAATCCATTTACATGACTATACACACTTTGATAAGTGCTGCAAGATGAGACTCTAAAAGTTTTTAACTCCCTTATTATTGTGAGTTTTTGAACAGAAGGAAAAAAACCCTAGGGTCCTGCAAGTCTTCTGAGTCAGGATGAGGAACTGGTGACAGGTCAGGTTTCATGTCCAATAAGGACTACATCCAGAAAGGGTGTTCAAATTTCCATTTTTCACATTATCCCCAGCAGATAAATTCTTGTGGCGATGATGGCTTCTCATGTAAACTTTGGTTCAGCTAATTAATGTCATTAAACTAGCATTATGGAAGGGACTGTGTTTCTTGAGGTACCATAATTAATTTTCTGTAGGGAAGGAAGAAGAGGGGAGTACTTCCTTTAGTAGAGGGAAAGCCTTAAATTAGGGACTGGGTAGGATTAGGGTAAAAAAGTAATGGCCAAAGAGCCATTTCTTCTAAAATTGGGGAGACGGCAATGAAGCCTGCCATCTCCTTCCAGGAAATCGTTCAGAGGAGGTGCTGGTTGGAAGTGGGCAGCAGAACTTCTTTTGGATTTAGAATCTGGAAAATTTGCCTGTGATTTTGAATGAAAGGGGACTGAACTCTTAAATCCATCCCTGCCTTTATTCATGTGTCTTATCTCTCTGCCTAGAACCTTTGTTTTTCTTCTGTTCCTTTGTGCCCAGCACTTCCTTGCTGCCTCCTCTCTCAGCTTCTCTTTCACAGGAGACTTGGAACCCTTCTCAGAGCAATAGCTAATGGAAGTGCCCAGACCAATGTGTCAGCCTGGGCCTTTGATCAAGGTGCAAGCTGATATTTCAGGAGGGAGTTTGCCCACTTCCCACAAGACACTAAACTCAATGAAACAACCCTCTTACTTCATAGAGGTGACAGTAACCCCTTGGTGGCCGGAGGCCGACGTGGCTGTGCAGCTAGCTCCTCTTTCAGGCTGGAGTATGCATGTCACGCCAGCAACCAATGGTGGGTCTTGCTACAGCCTCCAGTCAGCCCATACTGAATATGTGAACTATTATACCATCTTTGCCCAGGAGTTACAAAAACTGATGTAAACATTATTGAAAAGGTAATTCTTATTTTCTCTCTCATTTCATTTAAACAAAATAGAGATTACAAAGCTCCTTATCTATGCTGTTGTTAAATATGGACTGTCCTAGCATCCTCAAGACCATCCTAAGTTTTTATTTTCATCAAGAATACTTGTATGAATAATATTTTTGTTCATTTCATATAATGCTTAGCATTTGTAAGAAATTAAAGGTAAATACAGATAAAGGGTTGGAGAAAAAGAGTTTTACCCTATTAGAACATGCTAAAAAGGTAAGATTGCACTAAGTATTAAAAGGGAAGCACGACGCTTCAGTATTGAATGCTGTAAGGTTCCTCCAGATGGTTCGCTTATTTGAAATTGCTGGAGGGGAGACGGCTCCTCGGGAAGTTATGTTGCGATGTACAATAATGATACGTTAGAATGCTTTTCCAAAGGATAACTTTGAAGTCTTCTGTTTTAATTGGGGATATTTGTTAAATGAAGATCCTAAATTCTGTTGTAAATTATGACATCCCGTGTAGAGTATGTGTTGATTCCACTAATTAATTCTGCCTAAACTACTATTATGGAAGGGGAAAATAGTCCAGAACAGAAGTCATTCTCTTAACTTAATCTAAATATTAGGTTGAAGATGTAAGACCCTAATTAATACTCTCAAGAAAAGCCTTGGTAAGATGATGGCCACTGAACAATCCCTTCTGAAAATGAGTTAGATGTAGTATTAATCACATCAGACTACAGCTTTAGGGTGACTTTAAATCAGTCACAGTCTTTCTTTCTTTCTCATTATGATCTTACTGATCTTTACCAGATGAACAAAACTTTCACTAAAAGCTTTATCTAATTTTGAAGATCTATTTTTATGCTATGTAATGGTATTAGTTTTGAAAATACATAATGCTTACTCAAAAAGATGAATAAGGATAGTGTTTTATTTTCAAGCCATATGTTAGAATGTTTCTAATGCCATAGTCTACTAAAAACTGGGTTAATATAATTGAGGCATCCCAACAATATTTTGCTTCTATGTTCTTGAAATGGACCCTCCGTCTTAGCACCACTACCAAGCACTTTATAGCCTTTGAAGTTTCATGGTTTAAATATATTGTTGGATTTCAATACAGGAAAAATAAACAAATAAAACAAACAAAATCACAGCAAAGTAGACTACGTGAAACACAGGCAGAAGATTGCTCTATATGACGACTAATCTCAAGACAGAAAGAAACCTAGGGTTTATCCCTCATTTACCTATGTCTGCATCACAGACCTGAGCATACACTAAGCAAGTTTGTAGGTTCTTGTTCTAGTAAAGTTAATGATTACGTTGTTGTTGTCCCTATGGCACTTAGAACAATGGGAGGTTCTGCTTAGTGATGCCTTAGTGATGTCAAAGTAAATATAATCAGTAGCTGCCCTGTCTGAGCTCAAAATAAGTAAATGCTCCAGCACCAGTGTTTGCTGCTTGCTCACCCTTCTTGTGGAAGTGGTAAGAATTACTTCATTTGAGAAGTAATGTGAACAGTGCATGTTAAAGATGATTTCTAATACCATGCATGAAATCTGGTTCAAATACGGCAGCATCAATGAGCTAGACACATATAAGAATTTTTCCCAAACAACTTCTCCAAGAAAATAGGTGCTGTCTTTCAAGAGACTGTAATGGCAGGTGTGTCACACCTTACTTTTCCCCTGGGAATGTCCCTAATGCCTGGAACCAAAAGAAGGGGGTAGTCTGCCCTGCATGCAGGGAGGTCCCCAGGGAGCTTCAAAGCCATGGTTTTACCTCCTCTAAAGTACCAATGCAAGTGAACCAGTAACTGCAAACTGCTTGATGTTCCACAAAATTACATTACTTCTTGGGATAATTTGTTCTTACCCAAGACCATTTTTGCTTGTAATCTGTAGTTTTCTCCAATAGCAGAAACAGAACGTGCAAGATTTTAACCTGTGGTGTATAACTTAGTAAAGTACTTATAATTTACTTGAGTAAGTGTAAAACAGACTATACAATAAACATGATATTTGGTACACTAACTGACAAGAAACTCTTAGCAGAAAAACAAACGCAAATGTTTAAAACTACTTCCTTCAGTTTGTATCTTCTGGGTATTAGAAAAAGCACAGATGTATACTAATGGTAAATTTAAAAGCAACTGAATGCATGACTCATCACTGTATATCCCCTGAGCATTCCCAGGTTAAAGGATGGCTACCATTTGATTTAAAATGTATGCAAAACTCTCTGCATTTGCATTCCTTTCAGGCAAGTGCCTTGTCATTGGCCATCTCAGTTATTTGTCAGCAAATTCAAAATAAAGAGCTTATACATTCTAAGTCGCTTGTTTACATGTATTTTATGTTCTTTGCTGGAAAGCACAAGGAGGATGAAAAAAGCTAAGAGCTTGCTATTATCAGTGTTAATTTCTTTGCTGACTCTTCAGAGGCCTGCCTGCAAAATACATATAAAGTTGTGACTCATGCAAGCCCAGCAAAGTTGTTTGTTGTTTCACTGTAATGCTCGTTTATTGGAAAAAAAAAAAAAAAAAAAAGGGTTGGTGTTCCTTGGTAAGACAGTGAAATCCCACCTCTTCAGCTGAGCGCGAGAATCTGCACAACTGTTGCAGCAGAAGACAGGGAACATAAAAGAATTGGTTCTGGCCAGTGAAGAGACCCATTTCAACCCTACTGCTACCATCCCAGTAACAACAGGTGTGTGGGTCAGGTACCACGCAGATGGGCTACGCGTTAGCCTCCCACCTGAGTTCATACTTACTGAACCTCAAGTCCAAACTAAAATCCATACACAACTTGCCTGAAGTGGCAAGAGCTACAGATACAACACAATCACGGAGTGAGTGAATGATGGTGCCAGTTTGTCTGTTGGGGAATGACTGTGACTCTTTGGGGCAGGAACAAAACTGTTTGTGGTAGAGAGGAGAAAGGAGAGGATTTAGTAGTGCAGCATTTGAGCTCGTTTAGCTACACTACAAATGACAGAGGTATTAGCGAAGGCTCCTGGCAACCATCAGTGCAGAGCAGGTGCAGAAGGCGGATAAAACACTAATAAGGGACTGTAGCTGGCTGCCCAGTGGCTTCCACGCTGCCAAGGCTGCACGGGTGCTGCTGTGCTGGAAGGTGGAAGAGCAGGGAGGTGGCCTGGTCTCTCCAGACTGCATGGGAGGGAGAATTATGGCAGAGGAAAATACTGCAGGGGAGGATGAGTTCTGAGGTGATGACAAAGTAAGAAACGCAGAGTGAAGCAGGGGCCTCCTGCTGCAAAGAAGGAAAAAAAAATGCAGAGGAGGGCTTGCTACCCTAAGCCCAGGGCTACAGGGCAAAGATGGGGAGGGAAGGAGAAAGAGGACAAGGCCACTTGTTACCCCCTAGTGTGAGCTGAGAAGGAAAGGGCAGCTGATCCCTGGTGGGTGTGAGGGGAAAGGGTGGGGAAGGAGGAAGCTCCTGGGGGAGGAACTGGTCGACGGGGG
>JMFS01013960.1:0-16298 GCA_000699545.1 Podiceps cristatus | reverse complement strand
TGCCTCCCGGTGTTAATCAGTCGTCGGACTTCAAAGCTTTTTTGATTTTTATTTTTATTTTTTTTTTCACCCGAAGGAGAAGTAGTAACATTTCTGGCTTCTCTGTCCCTCCCTTCCTTCTCCCCTCCTCCCCGAAAACCTGATGGGAAATCATCTGCCCGGAGTTCACCTTGACTAAGTCCATCTTCAGCCACATCCTATCCAAAGAAGTGTGGTGGTAGCTTGACGAGTTTATTTTGATGGCATCTCTGTTGTTTGAAGTTGCTCATCAGGCTTACTACAGTATCTGGCAACTTCCTTTCTTGACTTTTTTGTTTGGGATGGCCATTTAGTAGCGATACCAGAGCTATTTTTTAACCAAAATGTTTAGTGAAGGTGGTGGTCAGGGGAAGGGGATCAGTTATTTAATGATCAGGATGTATTGAAATGTGCATTTGACTTCTGACATTTCTGGTTAACTTTGAACAATGTAAATTCTTCTACCAGGCCTTGACCACATTTTACACGGTAGGCCAGAAAACAAAATATGGTACTAAGAATTTTTTTGTTTTGCAAAAATAAACTGCAAGGTCAAATTTTGTACCTGTCCAGAACTTTGATATATGTAAACTCATCTTTCGTCCCACCTGGACCTTTTAAGTATGACTGAAGTATTTGAGTGAGTGATGTGGAAGTGGCAGAAAGTCTAATTAGGTCAGATGGACTTTGAACTCCAGTTTTAGACTCTGATTTTTAAAAGTTGGAGCCTTTAATGGTATAACATCCATCTGTGATCTGTAAAGAAAATGGTGGCTTTTCCCAGGCTCTGCCTTTTTGTGTTTTCTTGCTTGGTTGATTTTTATTTTTTTTTTGTGATAGATGGTAGAATTAAGGCACAAAGGAACTGAAATAATTCTATGTGTTATGAAAATTATACATCCTGTTTAGTCCGTGCCTTTTAAACACAAGCATATCTTTCATTTTTGAAGAGAGAACAAGTGTCTTCTCAAGCAAAGCAAATTAAACAAATTGAGCAAACCTCTACAGAAAGATTTTACTCCATCACAAATAGGATACTGAATTCTTTACTTACACCTAGGGTTAATAGCTTTAGCAGTAGTAGGAAGGCAATAAACCCCTTGGATTTTCACACAATAAAGAATATTTCTCTCTTCTAAAATATTTTTTAGGACTGTATTTTTAACAGGTTGTTTTCCTAAGTACAATATTGTATAAAAATATTTTTGCTTTAAAATAAAGCTTGGTTAACAACAAGCAGGCCGTGTTTCTTCCATCTTCTGTATGTCCTACCTGTATGCTTTAAATCTTTCACAAAGATATTTCCGCTGATGATCTTTACACCCTTCTGAAAATACGGCTGTAGGTTGGGATTATTATTTCCTGTTCTATGGCTTGTGTAGGTCATTGTAGTAATAAGCAGGATCAGGATACTGTTAATTTCACACTGGTTTTGTTAAAGTTACAGGCAATTCCAATTATATTACAGTTGGCAAGAGAAAAAATATTATTTGATTTTTATTTGCAAGCACACCTTTGCAACTAGATTTGGAAAATTGAGTCCTTAAAAATTAAACACCTTCATCTATAGAAACAGCATTTTTATTTCTGAGCTTGCTGCATGTTACCTACCTTGCTAGAATTTCTTCTCGAAACCTATGTTGAAAGATACTTAAGTGAATGCAAATATTTGATATTTTATTTTGCATTTTATGTATGAATGTTTAGTGTTTGTGCCTGTCTTTTGTGCTGCTTTGGTTAGTTCGTTTTCACACTGAATCCTTCTGGGACACACCAATAAACTGAAATGCTGCTGCTCTAGCAATTTGAATCCTTTTGAGATCAGTCCTGTATGTAGTTCGAGTTCAAAGTTAAGAGTATACATATTTTGTGAGGTTATGAAGTTTTATATTTTCTGTTTGAAATGAGAATGCTGTCATTTACTCTGTGCACACAAAGCACCTACCGTAGGGGTGTTCTGTCTTTAAGTACTTGCCTCTCACAGTGTGAGTAGTAACTTATAGAAGAAGAGTTCGGATTAAACATGGGGAGAATTTGTAAGGATAGCTGACAATCTCTGAAACTCCATTGCTGGAGGTTTTTTTCAAAGAACTTGTTAGCCACCTGCCCTGCACAGTTGCTGCCTAGGTTGGAATACAGACTGGAAAATCTTCCTGTTCTCTTTCAAACTTTGTTGTTTATTGTTAATGCTGTGCGGTACAAAAATTTCAGTTTACAAGAATATATATGCAACTGTGTGCAACTACTTACAGTTCGGCTTTCTTCCAGTTTTTATATAATCAATCCTCCTGTTCCTGTGGCAGTATATCATTTAATTTGGTTTGGTCTTGATTCCCATTAATGGGAACTTGAGTTCTTTACTTTTCCCTGAAGACAGTCTTTTCCTCGTGAGCAAATTCACATTAGTAGTACTCTGCAGGCACGTAGCCATCATGCTCCTATGAAATGTCTACACCTTTCATGCCTCTCTTAACTGTTACAGATCTTGAATGATACAGGGGGGTTGTAGTAAAAACAGGCTACTTTGTACAACAGAGTGTAGTTCACAAGAGGTTTGTGTTGTAATACATAGAAAAGTTTATTCTTTAAATGGAAAGTATGATGGATTTACGTACTTCTCTTTTGGGGAGGGGGGGACCAGCTGAGAGAGTTAGGAATGATACTGCAATTGTTTGAACATTACAATTTTTTTATTCTGTTGCAGAGCCAGCAGACAAAGCAAGAAATTTTTCAAGAGTCATACCAAAACAGTTACACAAGTTTATTTGTTAAAAATACTTCAGCATCTGTTATAGCTGAGACATTAAAGTAAATCATGTAACAATTCTGGTTGTATCTTAGGAAAAATACATATCAGTATTACATGGAAATGCATTATTTTAGGGTTGTGGCAGCATTCAATGTTTTTACATACCAGAAGAAAGAATATAGTCAAGACCTAAGGAATGACTTGAGAATTCCTCCTCTTAAGTGTATCATGACCATAGAAACATACACAGATTGGCTACTGTGTGTTTTCTAACAAAGATTTTTTTTTTTTTTAAACAAAGTATTATGGTGCCATATTAAAGTAGTAGATAAGTACATTTTCCTCCAAGTTTTTTCTTGTTCTGCTTACCTGTTCTTAAACTTTCCCTTCCCTGCCCCTAGAAGAGATCCTCATTTTTCTTGTGTATATTTGAGTACAAAATGCAGATACAGAAGAAACGGAATGTGGTAGAAACACCACCTAATGCTGTACTTTTCCTGCAAGTATCCTCTGAGTTGATGTAAAATAGCTAAATACATTCTTCTGAATACCAGCTTCTAAACGTGCATGAAATCTGTATACCATTGTAAGAAGAAAAATCAGCAAACAGGGGTTTTTTATGCAAAGTCCAATAATTGCACAAATTTTACAGTATCATTCTGTGCAGAGATTGTAGTTGAAGAAATTAGTGGAGCTATGGAAGTATTTCCCAGAGGTTGTACAGTGGTTCTTTGCAAGAATATTTGAAAAGACAAAGGTAAATTATGATTTGGTTGAGATTTTCTATGATACTTCCTTTAGAAATAGTTTTGGGTTTTGTTTTGTTTGTTTGTTTGTTTGTTTTTATTTTTTCTGTTAATATGCAACAGCTGAGTAACTTGTTTCAGTTTCTTTTATAAAAGTTTGTTTTTATTATTTTGTACTGCTGTGATACACATTAATATTTTGTTGCCTTTTTGTTTATTTGTCTCTTTTCAAAGCAAGAAGAACTCTGTCAGTATAACTCATTCCTGTATTGGAGAGCACCGTTGCCTACTATTGATTTGTCAGATATTCAGAACCTAGATGGAGAGACTCCACCAGAAGCTAAAACTCCTTCAAGGACTGATACCATGGAGACTGAAATGGAGACCTGATCAGTTGTTTCATAGTTGTACATATGCTCACACAAATGTGTTACCATTTGGGTTCGGGTTTTTCTACTTGGAAGAAAAATAAGCATGCTTCTGCTTTCTTGAAGAAACTGTTATGTCAGTCTGCAAAAGCAAGTCTGAGTTGTCTTAAGTGGATGGGATAATCACTATTAGGTACTTAATAGTAAGCTGTCTGGAGGTGTACAGTGTGGAGGAGGCTGTGATGTCTAGCAAGAATGCTTGAAAACATGGAGGCAGACTAAAAGAAGACTAGAAAATAAGAACTTTGGGATGCAATTAAAAGAACCAAGGGGATATGTTACATGTTGAAAGGAAATGGAAAATAATTTTGCCTGTCCTGAACAAAAAGATGTAACTGTGGTATCTGAAAGTGAAATATTTATCATGTGAATTTATCATAAAGCACACAAACTGTAGTGATTTTTAATGTGTTTTGTTCTGTGTAATAGCTAAACCAAAAAATAAGAGCCTGCCAAAACCAGACAAACATTCCCTTTTCTATGCAAACCAAAAACCAAAATGTGTGGCAGGGAGGGGGAATGAAAAGGGGATCTCTTCTGTAAGCTGCCACTGTACCGAACGTTTTGCACATTGTCCATGTGAAAAAGTTTTTTCACCCTTTCCTTTTCACAATACCCAAAGCAGTGGGCAGCGAGCTTTTAGGGTTTTTTGCCCATTCTTCAGTTAATCCTATTGTTATTCTTTGTGATGTTAGCTCTGAACCAGTCAGTAGCATCAAAAAGGCAGGTGTGCGCAGACGTGTCAAGAAAAGTTAATGCAATATGAAATTACTGCATACACTTTTTCAAACTTAACTGACTGAGGTGTAGTTTTTGCAAAAAACTATGAATCTTGCAAAAAATTTTTACAGAAGTTCACTGAATTAGTGTTTTTTGCTGTGAAATATGAACTTAATGCTTGTCTTCTGTAATTTATTTACAAGGTGAAGTACAATTAGAAATACTCATCTTTAATAACAGACTGAAGTTGTATGGGCAGACTGTCAGGCTTGGCAGATGTGATTTGTCTTACGGATAACACACTATTTTTGCTGGAGTAGTCACTGAAGAAGGCAACTTGTGACTTTTTTATTTTTTTACTTTTTTTTTAATAATGTATTTGCTAAAGGACAATAATTTTGCCTGTGCATTTGAGAATGTTGGGACTATTAATGTGTGAAGTTCCTGACTTTATTTCTTAAGATTGTTGCTTTTATAACTTTGTCGTTTTATTATGTCTTTTTGCTTCAAATAGTTAGCTTGTTAGCTTTCTTAGTAAACATTTGGAAACTTTTTTTTTTTTCAGTATTTTGTGCTGTGAAATATCTGTATTTTTTCATTGCTTATTTGTTTAGATTGTTAGAGTCTCTTAGTACCCACAGAAGAAAAGAGGTGGCTTAGTGACTCGAGCATTTCATGGTGCTTCTTTGGATATGCTTCTACCTGCTGTCAGATTAGTTGGATACATATTTAAACAATATTTATTTTTCTCACACATTTTAAATTATATTTCTTAAGTCCAAATACATCAACTTTTCTTAGGAGGTACTTTAAAAATATTTTTCAAAACAAACTCCTTTTTCTGGCAAGAGTGTTATTTCATGTTTACTACGACCAAAATAAATTAGTGAGGAGATAGATTTATTAGTTTGTCAAGGTGTTTCATTTTGGGGGGTTTTGTTTGGTGTTATTTGTGTTTTTATAATATTTCCCAGTATTCTAAGGATCCCGTGTTTTGCATTAGCAAGTATTTTTGCAGACACACTGCAGTCGCTTAAAAAATGCTTGGAGCTTCTTACACAGTAGGTATGTCCTAGCAATAGACTGCATTTTTGCATTAAAATCTGTCTCTCCACTATAATTACAGGACAGAAGAGGATTTATTACTGTCTTTAATGTATATATTTGATCTATTCCATAACAAAATAAACCCTTTAAAACAAATTAAGCTTGCACCATGTTGTAGGCCACATGTTTACTTTATTTGCAATTATGCTGTAGGCAAGCACTTCGTCGTAGCTTGTTCCAGTCGCGGGCTCTGGGTTATGGGCTGGAATGTTACAGCGACTTCCAGAGCATTTGCTGAGCTGATTATTTTTTTCCATTCATCTGTTTGCAAATAGAGGCAAATTTAAAAGCCTTGGAAAACTTTTTGAAATGAGTCTGAGAGCTTGGGTTATACAAAAGTCTGGGCAAGGTGAGGGGGATTGGTGACATCAACTTTGCGTTAGAGCTGTGATCAGGCATGTCATTGCTCAGTATCTGGTGTTACCAGATACCGTGTGTAACTGTGGGCTACGAAAACACTGGTCTTGACTTTCAACACCATTTTTCTAGAGAGCTCTTGTTCTGGGGCTGTGTGTAGGCTGTAAATCAGCCTAAGATGTTTTAATTTGCATGTGCATTCATATCCAGTGAGAAGAATGTTCTTTTGAAGTAACAAAATGTTGGCACAACTTCTAGGATAACTCGGGAGTAGCATAGTACCTACCAGCTGATGATCTTCATTTGATACATTCTTTCAGGAAAATAAATATTTAGATTCTCTCTAGGTAATTGTGAGTTTGCATTTCTCTAAAATGCTCCTCTCTAAACAGAAGAACCACTGTCACAAGAGTAGGAAAAAGTACAGTGTAACTGCAGAGATCATCTAGATACTTCCCAGGTTGATAAGGGTGTTGCATCTGGAAGGAGCGCACCGAAGGTGTGGGCATACTAATGAGAAGTCAAATGCTGGAGTTAAATATGTTTCAGAGCAGATTCAAAAGGCAAAGTAGTATTACCAGCATATCTGCCTTTGTAAATTTTCCGTCTCATTCTAAACATAAGGTCTGTTTTATATGGTCCAATTTGTGTTTATTGAAGGCCTGCACTGTATTTATGGTTCCCAAGATAGATAGGCCTCCGGGAGAAACTTAACGCTCATTTTAAATCGGGAAAGCAAAGAACTGCTATGACAAATGGGCTGCATTGATGACCACGTCTTGGGTAAGTAGGCTGTGGCATAAAGAGAGGGGGGAAAAAAGTGGGGAATGGAAGATCGGTGCTGAATAAGGAGCATAGCAAATGAGTGCAAGCATCGTTGGCCAGCGGAAGAATGACAGTACTTTTCAGCATTGGCTCCATCTTCAGCACAGCAGCGTTTACAGTAATTTGAATATGGTGATAAACAGTGAATCTATTAAGTTTCTCACTGTTTTGACAGTTACTGCTTGATCTTCTTTCCTGGTGGCAAGGCCGGGAATTTAGTGGGCATTAAAAAGTACATGCTTATTTATATGGGTAGTTGGAAAATTGTAGGATCCTTCATGTAGAAAGTAGGGGAGTGCACATGTAGGTTTCCAGGTGGCACCAAAGGTAATTACTGTCCAGCATTTGGCAGCTAATTCTGGCTACGGCAGATTTGTTGTGGGGAATTCGTGTATTTCTGTGAAAGCACCTGATGACAGCCCCAGTGAGAGATGTTAAGACTGCACGGCCTCATTGTTGGGTATAGCAAAGCTTATGTTCAAAGAAGCATTTCAAAACCGCTAGTACACTTGGGCTGGCTTAATTATTTCCATGCCTACAGTTATAACCTTGACTCTCTAGGTGGCAATACACATACACAGTAAACTACAGGGAATCTGGAAAATGTTTTGGCTATGCTTTTATTCTGAACAACTACTGAAAATGCAAGCAGTGACATCATGAATGTTAATCATTTCCTTACTGTGATACGTAAATAAAGGCAGATCAAGTCACATGTTCCTGATTATAAGGTGACACAAGGTCTTCAGCATAATTGGAGTAAAACGTTTTGTCAAGAATTTTTTGGTTCATCTCTTGTTCCTCTCTCTACCTCCCCCCACACCCCCTCCAAAAAAAAAAACCAAAAAACAACCCACCCACAAAGTATCAATTTAATACATGGGAATTTGTTGTTACTACTTCTTTGCACTGTTACCATTAGAACTGGAAAGTGAGCTTTATCTGATTGTGTGTTGGATGGAAACGGCATTCGGTGGCTGAAGGCTACTTGGAATGTACTCGTTGGATATGAGGAAGAAAAAGGTAAGTGCTAATCATAAGAAACTAGCTCATATTTAAATGTTGGTATATAGGTAACTATATTTGAAATGTATGAAGAAATTTCAAATACGTTTTTTCACATAGTCTTATTAAAAGGTAGCTTATTTAAAATTCCTATTTCAAGCTTTTTGTATTGGAGAATTTGATGACACAGCAGAGTATTTTAATTATTGGTATTTCATTTGTAAGTGAACTCAGTAAGTATGTTTTATATGCTCTTGGTCAAAAAAAGCAGCATTCAGGACTTCTTAGTCGCTTCTAAGGACTTACAAAAATTTGTTCTTTCTTCTATTAAAGCCATACAGATCATAACTTTTTCACTACTGAAGAAAAAAATATTAATGATATGTTACTATTCCCAGGGGAAAAAAAATGTGAAAGGAGAATGGAGGCAAAGTCAATTTTTGTTTGTAATTCGATTTTGCTTTTAAGAATGATTGTGGTGGATGGTAGTTTTCCTGGTTTTGTTTTATCTTGTTTTACAATAGTGATTTTTTTGAAAGAAGGGATATGGACCAGCTAAACATTACATTTTTTTTCCTCTTTTCTTATATGAATACCCGGGGTTCATGTTTGGGTTGGAATATGATGAAATAAGTGGCTTACCAAGTATGAGACTGAGAAAAGTAAACAAATATAGTATTGTACTCTCTTCAGTGAAGTGTAAGCCAGAGGAAAGCTTTTTCATGCAGAGCTGTGAAAGGAAATGAGCCACATCTACACACTGTTCTTTTGCACAGGTGAATTTTTGTGATGTCCTTCATTTCAGCAGTTCACAGTGCTCTTCTAATTAAATTGAAACACACAATAATTAATTCCATTGGATCTAAGCGTCAAATGCGTGCTCTCCGAAGCCTGATGCTATATAGTAGATATTTCCTTTTGATGCTTCAACTCGTAGGCTATGAAATTTGCTTTCAGGTTTTTTTTACTTCCTGGCATTTAAAAAAAAAAAAAAAATAGTTTTGCTTCTGATTGCATAAAAAGCAATTATTACATAAGAACTACTTTGGCATAAAGTAAGCTACTAAAATCCTATGGTTTCATGATTGTGGGTTGTAAACTGCAGTAGTTTTTTATCAAATAATCACAGAATGTTGGATCTGCGTATCCTGCAATAGTTAGTTTTTCTACTTTTACCTTTTAGGAACTGGAGAAACCTGTGATTGAAATGAGGAAAATCTACTTCAGACAAACTTCTGTATTTCCAAATGTGTAATGTGCAAATACAGAGACACCAAAGACAGCTTTTCATTGTTTAAACTGAACCCATAAAAATAATTCTGAAATATGATAGTAAATTACAGTGTTATACAAGAGGGAAAGGTATGGCTAACAAGCTAAAAGTGTTTATACTTTGGACATTAATAGTAATATCAAACCTGAAGTGTAAATATCAAAATGCCTTAATTTCTATGATATGGCAAGGCCTCAGGGAGAAGTTATGATGGTTTTGATGTACAATATGTATTTTTTTTCCTTAGAGTCCATACTACAATGCACATATGCCCAAAGTGCTTTAAGGATGCAGCTTGGTCAGTGGAGTCCCTTTGAGTCAAACAAATAGCTACTGTGAGTGCCTACTTGGTTTTTTTTAAGCGAGCAAATAGCGTAAAAGATAGAATAGGTTCCCCTGTATCTTTCTTTCTCATCCGTTTGAGCCGGGAGACAGATTCTGGTACCCGCATTTCAATGCATTCTTTTCTCCCCGCCCCATTTATGTTGTATGGCTTGTCTGTGAATATCCTGGATTGATCAGTGCCAACTGCTCCACTCCCAAATGGTTTAGGGATTTCTATTCTATCTTTGTTCAGGTGGTCTTGAATTATTGTGAGGCTAGAGTTGCTGATTTATATAAACCAGTCATTTCAATAATGAGTTCGGCAATCAAAACACTCTTACTGAAATTCCATAAAGCATCGTATGGTGATTACTAGTGTCTTATCATTGACTTAAAAGTGCATTATTAGATTTTTAGTAAGGAAAATTAGAAACACTTTGCTTTTTAAAGATACGATTTTGAAGGTCTCACTATTTCAGTGGTACTGTTTTACTACAGTAGTAGAGTAGTAGAGTAGTAGAATTTGTTTCTTTGAGCTGTAGTATTCTGACAGTTCTTTAAATGCAGTGTAGTCACACTGTAGAAGATTTGTGCTTTCAGGACAGCTCACAGAAGTGGGCAGTAACTCTGTTAGCGTTTACAAGAACAGGTCCTTGTTTTTTTTCTCTTAAGTTTCGAGTAGGCAGGGAAACAATAGGATTTTTAGTGTTTTTTCTCAAAAAAAATTAAGGTCTACCTGATCACATAATATATTTTTAAATAAATAAACAGTCACACCACTTTGAGCCAAGGATGCAACCCAATTAATTTCCTCTCCTAGGCTGGTCACATTTTTACTCAGAAAGAAAAAATACATAAGGTGTTTTCATATGAGGGGAGTATTTAAAAGAATGTTTTCAGTTGCCAGTACTGATTTCTGTGTTGTTAAAAACTACCGTTTAAAACCACAATATAGCAATTAGCAAACACACTGGTATAAAAATTATGTAAAGGCTTGAGACATTGGGTTATAGCAGACAAATGTTTTAGAAAGGGATGTTTGGTACAGAGAAGAAACCCAAATTAAATTCATTTTGCTGAGTAGAAGTAAGCTTAAATTTACTTTGCTTTCTTAGAAATCTAGGTACCTAAAGGTGAAACTTAAGTGGCAAGCAACAAACAGGCAAGTTAATTAGTTTGAAGGTTCATGATACAGTGTATTTTTATCAGGTAGTATGTGACAGCTCCTCAAAACACAGCCTGAAAGCAGTAACCGTCATAGCAGCGCCCTGCCTAGCTGACACTAGCATCTCACTGTTTTCGCATGGGACTTCTGCCCGTGGGTGGCTGCCTGCTGCTTTCAGCGGGAAGTGGTCAAAGCGATGCCCTGCAGACCAGATCCTGCTCACAGGGCGAATCCATCCGAGGGTCACTTGCCTCTTGTGCTGTGGTTTTGCCATCGGGCTGTGCCTGATGGGGGCCCCTTGCCCAAACCCCACAATTGCTCGGTGAAATTGCCTGTGAAACCCAACAGCCAAGTGTTTTGGACTTGCCTGCAGGGCAGTCAGCCGTTACATCTTCGAGGCACAGCATCACCTGAACACCTGGAAGGTGTGCCTTCAGCTGCCCCCAGCTGTTGGGAGGCTGACCTGGAACAATGCTACGCTCTCTCAGTCAGCCCATCTTCTTACACTGGGTAATCTGGCATTGCTTTAAGTCTTCTGCACAGGCATATTCCACTCTAAGAGGTGTGTGCTCAGGGTACCTGACTGTACTGGACACTAAGAGTCTTCAGGTCTTACTCTTGCCTCCAGCCATGGGTCAACAAAGGACAGCCTTCCTCCTTTGTGAAGCAGTGCTCCCTGTATATTCATGGCTGTTTAACCCTTTAGGTAAATAGTTTTAGATTAGGTCAAAACAAAGAGATCATATGGGTAAGGTTTTTTTTTCCAGTCTCAAGCAGGAAGTTTTTTGTTTGTCTCCTCTAAAGCTTGAAGCATTTGCTTTGGCATATCTTTGAGTGTGAACAGTAATGCAAACCTCTGTCCTCCCAGTTCTACCTTCTGCATAGTCCCTGCGAGAAAGATAAATCATATCTGGTATGAACAAAGGTGGGAAAGAAAGGAATAGATTTTGAAAATTGTTTTATAATGAGAATTTGAAAGCTCTGGGGTCACATCTGGAGAAAGTCTCACTGAAGAACTCATATGCCTGTCATTTGACGCAGGCCAGGGAGCTGAGAAGTCACAGTTCACATCTCCTAGGAGTAGCCTGAAAGATGACATGTTCGAAAAATGTGTTAACCAGTCTGAGGGATACAAAGACTGACAGAGCAAACTGAAGAGAGGCAGTGTTCCCTGAGACTGTTCTACAAAACCCTTAAGACTTCTTATTCTTAGAAGCAGGGATTGTGTTAACACTCAAGAAAAGCTCCTCAGAAACTCACAACATTTTTAAGGTGTTATGCATACCATCTGAGGAGTCATAACTGAGGTAAGAACAGCAACTGAAGCATTTATCCTTCCATCCTGCATCTTCCTTATGTTTGTCTCCATGACTGTTACCCTACAAAAGTATATCGTGCTTCTCCATCATGGTGGAGGGTTCATTCTCAAGAAACCGAGACTACTACATCTTAAAGCTGCCAAACACACTCCTACACTGAGTACTCTTAGGCCTTCTTCACCCCTTTTCCTACCTCTATGAAGAAAATTGAGTAACAGGGACCAATGACACCATCTGAAATGTTGTTTCTCAATCCGGACTCTGACGTCCTGCCTTAGAAAGGCATTATGCTGGTTCTATGAGACTATCACTAGAAACACAGAAACTATTGATGATTGTAACAAGACTAAACCGTACGATTACATTTTGTTCTTTGGGTCTGCACCGACTTCAAAGGTGTTTACAGAATGCATTTCAGGAGAATTGATGGTTGCGTATTTGTGACTGTGACGATTAAACTGACAAAACCTACCTCACTACATTCCTGGCAATTTACGAACTCTAATAAAAACTTTTTAAAAGCCATTTTTTCTCATAGAATACATTCTGCAGACAGTCCTGTTGACTTTGAATAATTCTTCATGCAAATACAATGTCTGAATTATCTTGAAGGCTTCTGAGCCATGTTCAGGTATCAGTATCTACTTGTTACAACCACTGAATGATCTGATTGAAAAACACCAAAAAGAACACGTGGATTCCTGGCTGTGTATAATTCAATATTCAAGACTGTCCTTGTTCTTCCTTCCTGTTGTAACATCTATCACGTTGTTCACATCTATCACGTGGACTAGTAGTTGATGGGCATTTATATGCATGCCTGGGTTCTGTCCTCCTTAACTTTAAAAAATACCAAAAAAACCCTCTCAAAAAAACAGTTTGTGATGAGGGAAGTCAAGCTCTCCTTCTTGGAAAAGCATTTGTTGGCAGGTCAGCGTCTAGTATCAGCGTGCAGTGGGTGGCAGGAGGGAAGATTTAATGCAATCAGACCTAGAATAATTATCCCATATTTGCATACTGTGAAATAATCAATAAAGCATGACTGAAGCTCACTCCAGGAGGTTGCCCCTACACACTGTAAGTTGAAGAGGAAAACCAAGGCATAAGATTCTGTTCTGTTGTAGTCCAGAATCTGCATGGTAGAATAGGATTTAAGTTTTGTGCTATAAAAAATTATCTGTACAGTGCCTTTCCATAGGATGCTAAATCAGTAGCTCAGTCATCATCTGGTGAGTGTGCGTTCAGTGTATCTGCTGCCAGCCTTCACTGTTGGACTAACTTATGAGACTTCTTTATTTTTGTTGGAAGATATAGGTAAATAAGCCTAGTGGCAGGCTGATTTGTTGATGATATGGAACAGGGGGAGAAATCTAGATGCAGTCTTTACCAGTGTCATTCCTGTCCTGCCTCTTCGCTGCTTCACCAGTTGTTGAAGATCTACTAGGGCACGAAGGCAAAGGTAAAAGGTCGCAGATAGTCTTACGAAACTCAGTGTCTTCAGTGTGTTTGGAGATGATGAAAGGATGAAACTGGGAGTTGCTCTTAAACAGATTAGTGCATAAGATGTATATCAGTTTTGGCTTTTTCATTCCAAATCTGGACACACCTTTAGTAGATCCTGCCTCATTAAACACGGTTGATGGAAAAAACATTTGAATATACTTGCTGGATAGGAGGTATGATCTAACAGAACATAGTAAACCGAGCAGGTATCTGGATGCTTATGCCTTTACAGGTGCCCCATGGAAGCAACAGAAACAAAGCCATTCCTGTTTTGGTAAAAACTTCTGTTAAGCGTTATTATCCTCCTTTAAGATCACTTTTTGGAACTTTGAAAGCAATGGAAGATTATGCATGAATTAATGGAGGCGTACTTTGACATATCTGCATTTTACTTACTCAGGACATGAAAAGCAGAAGGTGTGACGCATTGTTCCTAACTGGCACCCACGAATTGAGCTGGCCGCAATGCTGTTGAAGTGACAGTTTAGACACTGGAAATATAGGAGTTAACGAAAAAAGCAGCATAAAGGATGGACAAGCAAAGTAGCGCTGATCCTAAGGTAAGTCTGTAGAAATACGATTGATACTCTGCAGTAGGACTACAGGGGAAAACATCTCAGCAGTTCTGAGTTCTAGAGGTAACGATAAAGGGTACATGGTAGCTAGGTAGTTAGGACTTTGAACTACTAAAATGTCTGTTATAAAACGCTCCACATGTGTTTTCATATCAGTGAAGTGCTGGGGAATTGGGTGTGGGAATTTACAGCATGAGAATTGGTTTGTATGGCTTTGCAGAACAGATTTTTAGGTCTTCATATTAGATTACAAATGCTGAGTCTTGATTCCGGGGAAGACTGAGTTTCTGATGTCCAAAAGAAGATGCACAACTTAGAAAAGAATGGCAGAAATTTGGAATTAAGAAAATGCTTGCAGTCAGAGGAACATGTATACCTAGCTATGTCTCAGTCAAAGTCCAGAGCACCTGCATGGGCTGGGATATATGTGTTTCGGGTTTCTTACAGGGTTCAGATTCATACTAAGAGTGGCCCTGGTAACAGAGACTGATATGTCCTATTAAAAAACCACTTATTTATTTCATTTATAAACATTGGTGAAACTAGCAAATTGAGCTAAAAGTTTCTGTGCTGACTCAGGATGACTTGTTTGAATAATTGAAAATAATCTAGTATCTTCAAAGGTGTAGCTATGAAAAGAATGAACATGCTGTTCAACACCTGCTAAAATTTCTAGCAGTGCATTCTGTTATTGGAAGCTGTAATGCTTTTTTGAGGCCTACTGTGTAAGAAGTGCAATGTAAGAACTCTAAAAGACAAAACTAGAGCAGTGTAAGAAGCAGAAACTTATGTTTGGCCTGGAGCTGGAAGCATGTTTCTTTTCCTCCTTGTCTTTGAAAGAATAGTTTCCATGAAACCACTAAGTTTAACAGCTAAGGTTCCAAAAGGCCCGGAGGCGTGCCCCAGGGCTGGGCAGGCTTTCCTGCTCTGATTTTCAGGTGCTGTGAGCCTGGGTGCTTGACCTGACAGCAGGAGTATCTTCTCCCTGGTGCTCTCAGAGGCTCTGCTCCCCAGCTCCTGTGGACCAAAGGCAGGGCTCTCCGTGCAGGGGAGGAGGGAGATCTAGGCAGCGCAGAGGAAGATGAGACTTGGCTGGGCAGGAAAATTAGAAATGGGGAGACAGAAAATGGCAGAAATATCTAGAAAAAGTGGATGGGAAATACAGATAAAATCCAGAGGCAAGCGGACATTGGAGCTCACAGTCAGTACTGAAACCAACAAAATAAAAGAAACAGTAGGCAAAAAGCGGATGAGAGGGCAGGGCAGAGAAACCAAAGAACTAGAAGCTGGGATTCATTATAGGTAAGTTTGGGACAAAAGAAAAAGGAGATTGAATGAAAAGTGAGGTTTGAGAGACAAGTTGGAGTAAATACAGAAGACTGGAAACAAAATGAGAACAAAGGGCGAATGGTGCGTGTCTGCTGTGCTAGCCTGTACTAGGTACAACCGTGTAGAATTGCTGCAGGTGCTTGTTTTGCTCCCATGGCCAAGGTCCTCAGCGCGTTCAAGGGCTCTAGCCCTGCAGGAGGCTGAGACCTGCTGAATGGCTGTCGAGGTTCCTCCTTTGAGTTTTCTTTGTCAGTGTGGAAAAAGTGATATAAAAGATAGGTGAGGAAGAATAGGAATATCAAGAACCAAAGCACTCAAAAGTTTGGGCTTATATCCAAATTTCATCACTTTATGAAGATTTTCATTAATACACTGGTTACATTCTGGCTTTCTTCTACGCTGGTTGAGTTGTTTGTCATCACGAGCTGTATCGCAGTTACTGTTTCGTCTTTTGCTTTTCAATAATGTGGTGATACGTATGATCCAGAGAGAACTGTTGGTTTTCTCTTAGACCTTTCCGTTTAAGAAAACCATTGGGTTTATCACAGGTGCTGCAACTTTTAACTTATACCATAAATTTATTTTCACAAAATGACTAGGGAAAAAAAAACCTTCAGGCTTTGGAGGGGATGCTGAGATGCAGACAAACTCGAGCCAAAAAAACCCATATGCTGAGTTTTGGATTCTTGTGGTGCAGTTTCTCGACACGGTGGAGAACTTGTCATGGCGGAGGCGAAGTGCCGCTGGGCCCGGGGGGTAGCAGGCACGAGGGGGCCGCGGAGCGGGCACTCAGCCGGCTTTCGGGGCTCCCCGGGGCAGCGGCAGCGAAGGCAGGGCCGGTACTGGGCTGTCCCG
>JMFS01013957.1:0-40676 GCA_000699545.1 Podiceps cristatus | reverse complement strand
ATATATATAAAATAGGCAGCAATTCTTTAACATTTTACTCAGAGGCTGAAGTTCTTCATATTGAAACTTAATGTTTAGAAAAAGGTCTATTATGGAGCCAGTATGTACTGTTTTGGCAATTACTTTACGAAATACACTTGGGTCATGAGAAGCAAAGTATGTTTAAGGATAATTCCTATAAAATGGAACCAGGGGACACATGAGTCAAGATGGATTCTTTCTTCTGTATGTAGAAACATGTTAAACTCCAGCATTGATTGCAGCTATGAATTAAGCTGTCTACAAGTTTATTTTGCAATAAATGCACACATTTGAAGACAGTAAACAGCTGAGTACAAGAAGGAAAGCAGTCCAGATTGTGTCAATGGGTAAAGTCACACCCTGATGATTTAGGAAGTTTTCCCTATGGTGCTGTTCTAGCCCCCTCTTATCAAAGGGAGTTTATCATTGATTTCGCAAGTCACATAATGAGGGTGGCTGTTAAACACCCTTGGTTCATAGTGCTGGATTTTGCTTACTCACATTAGATGGAGAAAGCCATTTGTAGGTTTGATCTGTGAGATACCTTAGTGGAGACAACTGTGTTCTTAGAGATGTTAGATGAGCTAAGGGAACAAGATTTGTATCTTAGTGTATGGTGCAATAATTAAGTGTGATTTAAGCTTGATGATTTCAATGAGTTTTAGATAAGAGTGTAAAACTGTTTAATAATAGCCAAGCAGTGAATTAAGGCAGAGTGAGTCAATAATTCAGGAGCTTTTGACTACTGAATCTGCATTGAGTTTACCAGTGATTTGTGCCACAGATCTGTGAGAAAAAATTATAATCAGATAGCTTTATGTACAAGAAGGTGTTATAAACCACAGATAAGTCTCACTTCATCCTAGACATGTAGTGTTTGCATTAATTTTAAATTCAACCTGCTTCCTGGAGTGTGTTTCCTCTGATTTTTTCTGGGCAGGATCATTTAAAGCACTGTTCTGGGAATTACAATGGCTTACTTCTGCCTTTTGCTTCAGATATCCTTGTAAGCTTCAGCACTTATTATTTCTCACATCCAAAAGGTGGGGATCATACTGTATCCTCATTGTAATGGATAGTCTGAGGATAAACAAACCAGGTTGCATTGGTCTTCTGTGATACGAGAACAGAAATGTACTCATAACAGAGTAGAACTCGGCTGCATCGCACAGCAATTTTTATGACAAAAAAAATCCCCTCTTTTCCAAATGAAGGTTGTATTATCAATATTTATTTATTTATTGATTGATTGATTTACATTTGATCAATTGAAATGATTCCCCTTTAGTTGCTAAAATTACTGTAAAGTTTTCTGGCATTATTTGATCAATTTTGTTCACCTTGTAAACTAGTGACAATGTTGATTTCATAGCCTCTTATGCTTGGAATTTAAGGTACCTTTTAAATAAATTTTATTAGATGCATTGACTTCCTGATTGATAAGCAATGGCTTTATAAGCATTCTTTTCATACTTCTCAATTGCCAGATAAAACACTGTGGTTAGAAGGGGAAAATTTCAGGAATGTATGAAGCATTTGCAAGAAGAAAAGAAATCTTTTTTCTGTTTTGTTGTCCAGAACAACAAGCCATCAATCCTGTCCATAGCACATCTTATGCTAAAAATAAAATACATTTATTTTTAAAATGTCAACTTGATAACACAAAACAGATCAGAAAACCACAGGAATTTTCAATGTTCAACTTGAAATGGCCTTTAGCTAATTTAGAGGACAGACAATTATTTAGGTGTGACTCACATGCTTGTTTTATTGATCTGTCCTATTAAAATATATGTAGGCATGTGTGCTTCTGGGACTCATTTGCTTCCAGCATAAGTATTTAGAATTTACATGTGCCAAGACATTAAGATTTCTCCTCTGCTATTCTTTGAAACTTCAGTACTCTAAAACAGAAGATGTCTCAAGACATTACATTATGTACAACGTATTTATCCTTTCTAGACTAAATAAGATGCCTTCCTACAAACTTAAAAAAAAAAACCAAAACACCCAACTTCACAAGTCAAGCTCATAATTTCTTTCACAGGAACTTGTTAGGTGGTAAATCCAAGAATGCATGCACAGGTCACGTTGCTACCACCATGTTAAGTGACTCCAAGAGGCCTTGCCTCAGTTACATTCCTGCAAAATCTCTGGTTTGAGTAATCTCTAAAAGAAAAAAAAAAATCTGTCTTGTACACTTACTCTTTAACCCTATTCAGTCATTCAGCTGCCTTTAGAGGACCTTGGCTTGGCCAAACTGTAACCGTTTCAGATTAAATATTCCATCCTAGGTTATTCTACATGGAGGATTAGGCTCACTTTTCCCCAGAAAGGTTTGTTGTCAGGTCACCCAGCCCCCTGAGCATACTAACATAGTCTGTGAGAGTGAAGCATTAAGTCAGTTAGAAACACACATAGGACCAGATGGGATGAACCCAAGGGCGTGGAAGGAGCTGGCCCGAGTCTTTGCAAGGCTTGCTCTCTACCATCTTCATCTCTACCAACTTCATCTCTACCATCTTTGATTACTTTGATTCCTGATGATGACAGAAAGGCAAATGTTGCATGCGTTTTCAAGAAGGGCAAGAAGGAGGATCCAGGGATCTACAGGCTGGTCAGACACTGCTTGGTCCCTGGAAAGATGATGGAGAAAATCCTCCTGGAAGCCACTTCCAGCCATGGGAAGGACAAGAACGTGACTGGGAGCAGTCCAGTCAGACTGATGTACCAAGGGCAAGTCCTGTCCAACCAACTTGATTGTTTTCTGCAGTGACATGAGTGGCTGTGTAGAAAAGTGGGGTCAGCATGTGTTCTACACCTTGACTTTAGCAAGGCCTTTGGCATGATTTTCCATAGACTCCTTACAGCCAAACCAGTAAGATATAGGCTGGGTATGTAGACAATGAAATGGATGGAGAACTGGGTGGACTGCCAGGTTCAAAGGGTGGTGATGGCAGCATGAGATCCAGTTGGTGGCCATTTAGTAGTGGTATGCCTCAAGGATTGGCAATGGGACCAGTACAGTTTAATGGCTTCATTAATGACCTGGATGAAGCGTTAGACAACACTTTTGGAGTGTTTGCAGATGACAGCAAACTGGGGGTTGCACTCAATGTGCTGGGAGGCAGGGCTGCTATTCAAACAGGACAGGCTGGAGAAATTGGCTGATGGGAACCTCACAGGATTCATTGAACAAAGGCCAGTGCAAAGCTGGGACTTTGCAATGGACAAAGCCTTGCAGTAGGACAGGCTGGGGTCAACCAGCTGGGACCAGCTCTGCAGAAAAGGTCCTGGGATCCTGGTGGGACACAGTATGACCAGAAGACAGGGGTGCACCCATGCAGCAAAGCAGTGCCCACATCCAGGCTGCACCAGCAAGGGGAAGAGATCCTCCCCAGGTGCTCAGCACTGGCGAGACCACTCCTGGTGGTCTCGCCTGGAGCGAGAGCTCTCCAGGTTTGGGCTCCCAACAGAGCGCAAATGCTGACAGACAGGAATTATTCCAGTGGAGGGTCCTGGTGACGGCGGGACCTGGAGCACAGGGCATACGAGGAGGGGTGGAGGCAATGGGCTGGAAGAGGAGGGGTAATGGAGACCTCATAGCTGTTGCAACTGCTTGGTGGGAGGATACAGAGAAGACAGGCTCTGCTTGGAGATACACAGCAACAGGATGAGAGGTAACAGGCTTATGCTGGAATGTGGGAAATCCCCATTAGGCACCAGGAAAAACTTTTGTAACATGAGGATTGTAACAATATTGGAACAAGGCCCGGGGTAGTCCTTGGAGATATTCAGAGCTCAAATGTACAAAGTCCTGGAGCAACCTGATCTAACTGGAGCTGCTTCAAGCAGGGAGTTGGAGCAGACAACCTATAAAGTCTCTTCCAATCTAAATTATCCTGTGATTACTTTTTAATGGTGAATTACTTCAGCAAAAGCAACTCAACTTCTCTGGAGAATAAATTTAGAGGAAAATGAATTCTTTAGCACACGTTCCAACTGACAGGAAAAAAATCGACAAATGTTTTGGGAGAACTGTTTTAAATATATCAAGCCAAATAAATTTGATGATACTTATAGGTACAGAAGCTTACTCTGCTGTTGGGATGATGGGGTTTTTTTTGCTAGAAGGGTGGTTTTCTCTTCAGCTAACAGCAATGCTGCCTGTTGGAAGACACCAGGATCTGTGCCACTTAGAGATGCCTTGAGAATCACGGTGCCCTTTGAGAAGGCAGCCAGGTGGGCAGAAGGCAGCACACATGTTGTTTGCTCTTAATGATGCTGGATTTTTGCTTTTAATGTAAATTATACATGTTCAGAAAAACCAATTCACTTGCCTAGTTGAAAAGTAAATACCGAACAGACTTCGCAAAAGGAAAAGAATATTCTGTCTTGAATTCCATCCACGTTTCTCTGGTAACTGTTTCAAGCCACACGCTAAATATACACCAGCTACATAAGAAGAAACAATTAAAAATTTCCTTATCAATGTTTAGAGATTGTCTGAAATTCATCTACATAAAAGGAATGTACCACTCTCTTTTAGAGACCTAAGGTGAGGTGTCCAGAGTAGCAAAGTAATGAGGGTGATAGGCCAGCTTCAAGAAGCTCATATGCTTTCACTTGGCTTTGCTTAGACTTGGCGGGGAATGGGAAGGACTGGCTTTGGAATAGGCTTTGGAAAAATGCCCACGTTAGGAAGGGCTGGCACTATCACTCTTTCATTGCCAGGGAAGGAAAGATTTTCAAATGGTTATGATGCTGAGAGTAGCCTGGAGTAAAAGTAAGTAAAGAGCTGTCATTGCAACAGTCCACAAAGTGAGGATCTCTTCTGTGGTTCCCTCAACCAAGGTTTAACTAGCAATGAAGCAGGAATCAGCTGAGCTTGATCCCTTCCCCAGCCTTTCCACGGCAATGCAAAAGGATGCCTGACCCTCTCCTGGAGTCAAACTTGAAACTTGTTTTTCCTGTGTGATCTGTGTGATGGCTGTGACCATTGGCGTATATTAAAAGTTGTGCTAGAGAGTTTATCTTTTCTTCCCTGTTTTTAAGTGATAACGGCTGCAGGCTGTATTTCCTGCTGCATCTATGCCCTGTGGATATGTGTGATACAGCAAAACAGTTGAGTCTCTCAGGGTGCTTATATCAAAGGGACCATAGTTTAAGGACTGGTACTATGCAATACAGTCACTGAGACGCTCAGCACTGGCTCAGTGGTGTTGCTGTGCACAGAAGCAGAACACCAGACATGAAAAGAAATATAGTGGTAAACACACACACAAGTCCAAGCCTTTCTTGCAGCAAAGCCTTTAGATGTGGATCAGGGTGTATGCTCTTTCTCATTTCCTTTCACATGACATGGCTCCATTATTCTTGTGTTTAAAAGTCATTTATTGACATAGTGCTAGTGCTGCATATTACTGCATAGTGCCAAAGGCACATCAGTCTGAAAGTTATTTTGGTATAAATACTCTTCTGCAGCAAATACTCTTGTTTGAAGTGGATACCAGTGATTCAGACAAGGCATTGGGAGCACAACTCTGTAATTCCTCTCACATTCTAGCAACTCATCTTCTTTATTGCAATTTGGAAGAGAAGTTTCATTGCTAGGTTTACAAGTGAAGATTTGATTTTTCATCCTAGTGAGGGAGCTGGGCTTGTTCAGCCTAGAGAAGAGAAGGCTGCGGGGGGACCTCATTGAAGCCTTCCAGTACCTGAAGGGAGCGTCCAAACAGGAGGGGAACCAACTTTTTAAAAGGGTAGGTAATGGCAGGACAAGGGGGAATGGATTAAAGCTGAAGGAGGGAAGGTTTAAATTAGATATTAGGGGGAAGTTTTTTACAGAGAGAGTGGTGAGGTGCTGGAAGAGGCTGCCCAGAGAGGTGGTGGATGCCCCATGCCTGGAGGTGTTCAAGGCCAGGTTGGACGGGGCCCTGGGCAACCTTGTGTAGCTCCAGACCTGGAGGTTGGTGCCCCTGCCTGTGGCAGGGGGGTTGGAACTCTGTGATCCTTGGGGTCCCTTCCAACCCAGACCTTTCTATGATTTTATGTTCTCACTTTTATCTTATACAGCAGTTTCACGGTGCACTTCCATGGTCTTTGCTGAACTCTCCAGACTCATTTTATGACGATACAATATCTCCTTGTCATATTTGATTTTCTGTCTTGCCATAGAAAGCTATCCCAATGTGAAGCAACAGAAAAAAACCCCAAACCAACCCTACATTGAAGGAGTCAAGGGCAGATGGTTGTCACAGATGAAAAAGGTCCCGTTTCTGCAAAGGGATGCACCACTTTGTGCACAGTTCATTTGAGATTTTGGAAGTATCTTGAATGGAAGTGAGTGGTGCTGATGGCTCACTGCCATTTCCCTCCGGATGGGTCCTCTCGCCCCCGCCTCACAGGCTGCCGGGTTTTCCCGTCACTGCTGTGCTCAGCAGCTGTCGGGAAAAGTGAGGGCTCTCCATGCCTCCAATGAGTTTCACCTGACCCTGGCTGCTGCAGTCCTGACAAGACAAGCAACCAACCTCCATCCCTGTTGCCTGGCCGCACCCTGTTAAAGGAATTTGCTCTATGCTCCTATATAGCAGCAGATTGTACAAACACTGGCTTTGGTGGTTGAATCACAGTGGCCTACACAAAAACAAGGGTGCCAATCTCAGTGGAACTTCCGAGTCTTTCAGCTCCTAAGTGACTTCTATACATCTGAAGACATACACGGTTTAACTGCATCTTTCCTCCTTGCAGGTCTTTTTGTCTGACACCACTCGGGCTAAGAGGGATCAGGAACTATGGCATGCTACCAGAGCGTTGCAGCACTGCAGAGCAGCCAAGTGGGTCTAAGAAGAGCAAAGTAAAGCTTGTGTGGAGAGGTGTGACAGTACTTGTTTATATTTGCTCCTTAGCATGCATTTTGCAAATCCAGAGTGGTTAAGCGGAGCACGTATCTGCAGCCTAACAAGTCTGACAGTTGTGGATGGCGGGCCACACTAGATACCAGCAGAGCCCTGAAGCTCAAATAGTGCCCTGCTGCAAAACTGCTGGTAAGGGCAATTCCACGTTCCTGCTCCACCCTAAGCTCCCATTAATCTCATCTTTCTGTAAAAAAAAAAATCTAGCTATATTTTGTGTGTGGAAGATCACACATTGGTCTGCTTCTCCTCCTGCTGGCTATCAGTTAAATTACTGATAGTATTGAGACAGCATAACACGGGGCTAAATTAGTTTGAAAGGAATAGATTGTTTGGAGTACATCAGAGAAATATTGAAATGCACCTCTTATGCAGATTTAACAACATTTTCTTTGCACAGAAGATTAAGGCAGAGAGAAAATGACCCAGACCTGAGATTTTCCTTTTTGAACACTTTCTGAACAGCTTTCTTGAAATGATATAAGAATAATAAAATAATAATTATAATCATAATAAATCATTTAAATTTCTGCAGGCAAAACACCCCTGTCCTGTCAGAGAAATGACAGACGTTTTGCAGAGTAGCCTTTGTTACTGCAGAAAGGAAAGAGCTTGTTGGTCACAGTAGTCAGGAGACCCATGTTTTTATTTCCAGCTGAGCTGCTGTTTCCTGTGTGACCTTGTAACTCCCCCGTACCTCCGTTTCCCATTTGTAATGTTGGATAATAAATATCTTGGTGAAGCAAGGCTGATACTCTGCTTGCAGAAACTATTTGCAGCTCCTTGTTCAGGCTGTGCCAGAAAAGCCTGAAGTTTCCTTTAATGACCTGGATGGCTCTGGAGCTGAGGGGAAAGGGCAGGGGGATCCTCACTTGTGCTGCATGAGGAGGAGTGTGTCTCTTTTTCACTGACGTTTGGGAGGCTGCTTTGGGAAGAGTGTGATCTTTCTGGCTCTCTGGGGTGCTAAGGAAACCCAGATGTGGCAGAAGGAGTCAAAATTGCCTTCCAGGAGTGGGAGGTAAATGAAGGAAGCAGTCCCCAAACCACCGAAACTAAAAATTACTGGGTTCTTCCCAGCCCAGGTTTCGTTTTTAGGCTCTTACCAGGTCCTTTTGCCCTTCCCTGGAGACAGATAAGCATACTGCCTTTATGTTTTGTGTAGTTTTCTTCCTCTGAACTGTATTTTAAGGGATCATGCCTTGCTGTCCATACACACATGTGAAACCCAAGGTAAAATTCTACCACACCAGCACAACATGCTTTTTGCCTTCATTTCACTCAGGTAAAAACAGGTCACTTCCATGTGAAGGCAATGGAAAGCCATCCTCTCAATTTCTTTATCTCACCAGATGTTCTACCAACTTCTAACTAAGGGCTGTACTGGTGCAGTGAGGCAGACCTGGTGGGATTCCAGGGATTTTCCAGTAAAGTTTTTCCCATCCTGAGCCCAGAAAGTGTCTCCTGCAGCAAGTTTGGCAATCTGTGGCTTATGTGCCAAAGAAAAGACAATGGCGAATTCCAGGGGACACTCAACAGAGAACACACATGGCCAGCACACAGCTGGAGGCATCTAGATGTAGGAAAGGCAGTGTCTCTCAGACTCTCTGGGATTACCTTCTAGAGGACAGCAGGTCGTGTGGAGGCTGGTGAGTACATCCAGCATCCCCACTGGGATGTAGTAGGGGTGCTCCCTGTGCTCAGCAGTATGGGGTACTCTGTGGAGGTCCCAAGGCTGAGGGATGGGCACAGCTGCTGCCTGCTTTAGGGAATGGCAGGCTCTCCTTGGCACCTTGGAAAGCAAGGGTGGTTTGCACAAACAGTGCCATCCCAGCAGAACAAAAGGTCATGGTATTATAAATAAAACCTAACCCAGCATTCATGCCCACCACACCTCTATTAGGGTCACAGTTTGCGTTTATGACTTTTCAGGAAGTGTAGGCTGAAAAACTGGGTGAAGATGTCCAGCTTGTTTCACAGCAACTCTTAGCTGTTTTAAGCAACCTGGCAAGGAAAGAATTTTTTGGATTAATTTAGGAGCACAGGAAACAGTTTAAGGAAGATGCAACCTGTAAGTTCCTGTGTTTCTTCCTCTTAGGTAAGGATCATGTTTAGAAAACAATGAAGCTGAAGTTCTGCTTCGCCTGTTTTAAACTGTGTTCCTGCCAAAAGCAACAGATCTCTTCTCCTGATGGGGAACTCATCCGTGAAACCTGGTGTCCTCTGCCTTTGCCATCCATCCCAGTGCTTCACCATGTCTGCTCTCTGCCACTCAGACAGCTGCATTTGTGAGCCTACATCTTTCTGGTAAAACACGTAGCAAAGCTGAAAGCTGAAGTCAGTGGTGAGACCTCTTCTGCTCCAGGAGACACAACCTCCAAAGTGCTCACAGTGACTGTGGCTTAAAATGAGGGTAAAATTGCTCATGAGGAGCATATGGTGTTTTCAGAATAGTGCCGGGGGGCAGGACTCTTTCCTTGGTCCCACATATCCAGCGTGTCATAAAGTGCTTACTGTAAGTTAAGTGGTATTAAATGGTATAAATACATATCGCTGCCCATCACCTATGCAGCTATTAAAATGCAGATGGTGATTTTAAGGGTAGGCAGCCCTGAGTAGTGCTTGACTGGGGAGATTTTAAATGTTTTTGAAAGGTTTCATGCCAGGAGCAACATACAGGACTGAACAAGCAAATGCCTGCTTTGGGATCCAGCCTCTCTGGTGTCCGAAACTTGTAAGCCAGGAGAGGTAAAGGGCTGGACTTGCAGCGAGCCTAGGTCAGGGTTTTCAGTAGATGCATTTCAGTAGGTCCAGGGAGATAAATAGGAGCCACTGGCAGATGGTTTGCAGAAGGCTGCAGCAGAACAGCCCATACACGAATACAATGGCAATACTGTTTCCCATAGACTAAAATAATGAATCATGGCTTCCCCTTGCTACTGTCGTTCACATAACCTTTACAATAATTTATAATTAGATTAGGTGCCCTTTGGATAGGTGCATATGCTTTTTTTTTTTTTAAGAGTTGCTAAGGTAACTGATGATTTCCTTATTTCATCCTGTGCAAGGGGAAATTTTACTTCCTAGTGAGCCCAAACTCGAGACTCAGTGAAAACAGATACTTCTTTATCAGCAGTTTCGGTGCTTCTACAGTTATCAAGCAGAGGACTCTCAACCTGTTTTATGGAGCTTGATTGTATTATTTCATTTTAATGGTAAAAGAAGAGCTAATGTAAGTCACGTGAATTGTTTCACCTCAAAGATAAGGGAGTGGAATTTTAAAATTTCAAATATTTAAAAGGTTTTCAACACTTTCTCATAAACTTTTACTCAGCCTGTTTGCTTTTCTATTTTCTCTCCTCTAGCTAAATGTGCTGTTACTGCTGTGCATTAGAAAAAAAAAAAAAAAAGGCAAGAGAAGTCTGTGGGGGTGGATGGTAGTGTGTCTCTGCTTTACCTGACCAATTCTCTCTTTTGAAGAGAAGGAGCTGAAGTTTTATAAATCAAACAGCTGAGGGAAGAATTATTGCTAAATTTCCCCTCTCCTCTCCCACTTACACAAACCTGGAGCCCCGAGAACAGAGGGAAGCTACAACAGAAGCCAAGTTGCATATTTCTCAGCTGTGGCAAACCTAATACACACCTTCAAAATAAACACCAAAATTCCCCAGTGTCCTTGCCCTCTATCACTCTGTAGCACACGACAAAAGTTGTTCTCTGGCTTCCAGGGAAAAAATAAATCAGCATACTAGATTTAGTGGCCAGCTGACTCTGTAATCCCTCTGAGACCCTGCATGCTGTTTAGCAGCAGCCCTCTCTGCCCCCAGCGTGCATACTGGGAGCAGCTTGCTCCCAGGCAGCCTGTCTGTGGTACGAGCAAATGGACCAAGAGTGGCGGCAGCGCCCTGAGAGGAGGCCAGCGATGGGTAACAGCAAGAAGTGCCAGATGGCCTTATACAGGGGATTTCCCTTCTCTCACTGAAACTGGCTTGTGCATCCTGCTCTAGCAAATTCATCCCCAAACACTCCGGCTTGCCCTCAGCAGTGGGATGCAGAAAGTCAGCCCCAAGCATCTCCCCACTCCCCCTCTGGAGCCTGCATCCATGCAAGGCACTGGTGCTGCTGGCAGCAGAGCAAAGTGCTCCATCAGCCAGTGCTTTGCCGCCATGCTCGTGTGCAGGCGTGTAAAAGAACTTTCTCCAGGAAATATTGGCTGGAGGCTTAAAAGTAGTCTGTAATTTGACGAGTTAAAGGATAAAGGTCAGTACATTTTATTATCCAGTCTGTCAGAAAGTTCAATGCAATTCAAGGTTATTGTAATAAATAGAAACGTTTACCTAACCTTTCTCATCTGATTCATCGTGAATTGTATGATATGTTCTCAATGACGCAGTAATGTATAACTATAACCAAGAAACAAGCAGATACGAGCTTTACAGTCTATATCTCTGGTTTTATATAAAACAGCACATTAAAGATAGGCATGTCCTGGGAAGCAGGTCTATATGTATATTCCACTCAGTGCATTTCTCAGATGAGGTTTCACACAACAACCACACCCCACAGAAATTATTTAAACTGTCATCCTGAGAGCTTCCACAGTTAACATTTCTGTCTCTATCTCCCCCCCGCTATAAGGTTTTCTATAATACTCAAGTAAGTGACACCAATATTGAGAACAGAAATGGTTGATACTGTTCTTCCTATTTGACCAAGGCAGTGGATGTTCTTTGAGTCACTACAGAGTAAAAAACCTAGTTCTTCGTCAAGAGTAAAGATTTGTGGCAGAAGGTGTCTTAAACTACTTATGGAGTGCGAAAGTCTACACTGTGCCTGTTCTCAGGTCTAAGTTTATCAGTAAAATGATCTGATTGATATTTTTGGAGAAGGATAACTCCTTTGTCAAAAAGATACATACATTCTAAACAAAATTTTTTCATAAGGAAAAGTTACTTATAAGAAAAATTGTCAAGTCAAAATGATATACTTTTCAGTTGACAATTCAAAAAAATCTAACCTTTATTTCCAGAAGAATTTTCACATAAAGATAATTTATAATTAAGTCTATAGTTCATCATTTATTTGTTGTTAAAGATTATTGAGAGTAAGTCTATGTTAAAAATCAAACCAAAACTCATAATGACATTTGGAATTTCCAAATTTCCACTTTTATTTTTTTACTTAGTTTTTCACCTTTTGTCCTGACTAGGTTTAGGACTTTGTAATCTATGTTGAAAATTTGATTTGGAGGCAGGAACTATTTCCCTCTTGAGATTTCAAGATTAAAAAGGAGGTATTTACTTGGTCAGTGCACAAAAACACACACGCATACACACAGCAGCAGTAAGCAACCGGAAGAGTGACTCAAAACATCTTGCAAATCCTGAGTTTCTTCCAAGAGCTCAATCCTTTTCTTCTGGAGAGTTGCCCCTTTTTACATAAATTAATGTCAGGTCAGGACAACCAATTCATCTCCCCTATGAGGAACGGCTGAGTAAGTTGGGACTGTTCAGCCTTGAGAAGAGAAGACTAAGGGGGGACCTAATTGGAGTTTATAATTACCTGAAGCAGGGGATGCAGGGGGAATCAGCCAGCCCCTTTTCACTGGTCTGTGGGGATAGGACAAGGGGCAATGGCTGCAAGCTGGAACACAGGAAGTTCCGCACCAACATGCGGAAAAACTTCTTCACAGTGAGGGTGACAGAGCACTGGGATAGGCTGCCCAGGGAGGTGGTGGAGTCTCCTTCACTGGAGATATTCAAGACCCGCCTGGACGCCTATCTGAGTGCTATGTCCTAGGGAGCCTGCTTTGGCAGGGGGGTTGGACCCGATGATCTCTCAAGGTCCCTTCCAACCCCTACAATTCTATGATTCTATGATTCTTGGGAAGACTGATTCTTGTTAAATGTGCAGGGAGTTTTGAGCTGTCTATGACTGTCTGCTGAAGCAAGCTGCATATTTGGTATCATTCTGGCTTCTCCAAGAGCAGTGGCAGCACCTTTTAATTGGCAGAAATCCTAGCGGTCACTTCTTGGAGCACGGTGGGATTGTGGAGTGCAGGGGTCTCTCCAAAGCTAAGACCTTTGTTGGACAAGGGTAGGACTTGGATTGTGTGCAGAGAGCATGAGAAAGCATGAGAAAGCGAGGTTGCTCCTGAAGAGGTCTGGTATTCCCACAGTGGCCCAGGTTGTGGATTTGGTCTGTTGAAGTGCACCATTGGAGCATGTTTGCAGCAGTTGTTTCCAAGCCAAAGCAGGGAGAGTCACAAGAGGTAACAGTATGAGTAACCGTGATTAAGCACACATCTGCCAGTGGGAAAGTAGAAGTTAACAACATTGCAAACTGAGAGTCATATCTCTATAGACGTATTTTTTAAAAAAATAACCCAGAAAAGCCTTTTAGAGGTAAAAGAAAGAGTTATTTTTCAGAAAGTTGGAGTCCACCTGGAGGACACAGAGAAATAAATTGTACAAACAATTTGAAATTATCAAAAAGTTAAGATGTAACATGTGAGAATAACCTGGGATTTGAAGCTGTCTGACTAGACTCATTGAATTTCAGAGTGCCAAAGTGAGAAGGCAATTTTTAAATGTATGAACAACAAATTCTAAGAGTGTAAAATAAAAGCAGTGCTGATTCTTGCATGCCAAAACACCCCCTCTTTGCTTTTTAAAGAATGCTGAGTCTTTATCACTTCAAGTGTTTCAGCTCTGAGAAATGCTACAAAATTAATGACATTTAAGCATTAATGTTGTGAGGGCCTGTACAACCACAATCTTTAAAGTGTCTATCCCCTTTCTTTCTATAAAAACAAAGCAAACCAATGGAAATTAAGGACAGAGATATTCACATGGAATTCTGCTGGCAGGTCAACATTAAGAAAGGAGCTGAAGAGGTAGGATACTTCAGAAAATATAACCAAAGCATGGCATTAACTTTCCTGCACAACATGTGGAAAAAAGATGTATAAATAGAATACTATACATCTATTTCATTTCTACTGTCTTCTCTGATTTCAGTGCTGATATACTACATAGCAGCAGTTCATCACATGTCATAAAATATACAGAAAACTTACTGTGTCCAAATTGGTGTCAAATTAAAAATATATTACTATTTATTTGCAAAGAATAATTAACATTACAATTACATTATTTACAATATGTTGAAGTGTCCTAGGCACCTAAATACATTCTACTAGAATAAATTACACATAAAATGTAGATTGAAAACCACCTAAATACAAATTTATACTGTATCAACAGTCCTTCATTTTGGCTGTAGTGCTGTCATACAGGAAAAGGAGTTTTCTTCTCTGAGCATTTTTGAATAACATCTTGTAGATGTTAGGGATACCACAAGAGTGAAATTATACAGTTTATTTGAATAAACACCTGTGTTTATTTTGTTGTGTTTGTTTTGTTGTTGACCTGGTTTTGCTTAACTGGTTCTCATCCAATAAGGATATATTGACAGTACTATTATCTTTTCAAAGCAGGAACTGGTTCTTACCAAGAATATGGAATAGTACACAGAGAATATGTAGTAATACCCAGAGCAAAGGTAAGTTAATGCTAACCAGGACTACTACATGGTTTTGTAACAAAAAATTACCATGCAGACAGTGATTATGCCTCCAACCATACACAATCTGAATTCTTGCCAGCTCTGTTTTGTCTCTACCTTTATAAGCAAGTGCCTGTTCAAATCCTCTTCTATGTTCTTTTAAGATCTTCCATGAACCAGACATAAACTGTTCCTCAGCTTTTTTCAACGTTCAAATCACCATCCTCACTCCGGTTGCTCTAGAAAAAAATAGTCTTTTCTGGCATGCTGTACTTCTGCAGAAGACCCTTACTCCTCAGCCCCCACCCCCATCCCCAGCCCTGGTTCTCCCTCTGCCAGCTAGTTAACATACTGCCTTTGGGTAGGAGGGTAAGGATTTTCCAAATGACCTCAGCACACATTTTGTCCTCCAGATTTGCAGTGTCTGTGGTATGAGCCCCATGATGCCTCTGGGCAGGTAACAGGGAGATTTCCAGAGTAGCTGCCTTTGTGCATGCTCTCAGTCACGTGTGTGAATGTCTCATAAAGCACCTGGTTTGTTCAGACCTCAGTGCAGGACAGTTGAGAGTCTTTTTACTTCTGCTGCATTTCACCTGGCAGAGTGTAGAGGGGCTGAAGTGGAGATTGTTTGTTCAAAATGTTCTGTGGTGCAGGGAACCTTGTATACTCAAGTATTTGGGGTGAATGTTGCATAACAAGAAACTTTCTGACTCAGTGTTCTGGTTTTGTCTATAAGCCCAAGGTTTTCAGCCCTACTCTCTGCAGCTGGGACCTCTCTTCTATACAGACTCAGGAATTTTTGGCAGAAACCTCTGGAGAGGAGAACGTGCACTCTGCTGCTATGGTGGCACAAGCCTAGGTCAAGATCATGTTGTGGTGAAGTGACTGGTGGTTGATGGTGAGGCGGCAAACAGCACGTGGCACTCTCACCTCTGCTTTTTGAGATCTCATCCCAGATTCAGCAGTGACATTTATGCAGTGCACTAGTATCACATCAGCATGTGCTACTGACATCTGCCCAGACTTGGCCTTGTCCAAAGACTAGTGGGTTTGGAAAGACAGCCTCTATGCATTTTCCCCAGACATTTCTAGCTATTTATGCTCTTTAATTAGTGAATTAAGTACAACAGTAATCAGCACGTAATTAGTGGCCACAGTTCATTTATCAAGCTTTATGGATTCATTAGTTTCAAGTGAATGGCCCTCCCTTTCAAAGGCACCAAAAGCTTGCTGCTCCCATGTCTGTTGGTGGCACAGAGTACATTTTTGGTCACCATTAATGAGAAATCTGATCTCTGTTACCACTAGATTAAATAATGAAGCCTTCTGCTGCTAGGTCACACAGCCTAAACAAACTTCTGAACAATCTGAAGCTGATATGTAAGGCCAAACAGGATAGACATTTGCATACAGAAAATCTGTTGGCATATTTGTTTTTTTTCCTGCTGTTAACACTGATTGTTCAGCTATCAATATTGCAGCTTCTGACTTTTAGTATCAATTGTATTTTTTCTCCTGCTTGCATGTTTCATAATTTCTCCTTGGCTAATCTTAGCAGTGCCCCTCTAATCAGACATTGCAGTTAATTAGGAAATGGGATTAGAAAGGGGTCCTAACATGTAGGCATTCATAGAAGACAAGAATGACTCCGAAGGACTGACCACAAGGCTGTGGGTGGCTGCATCCGTTTGTACGATTATTGAGAGACAAATATCCGGAGGCTTCAGTGGAAAAAAACAGTCAGGAAGAGAGAGGAAGTTTAATGTATTTGAAAGATCTGCTAAATCCTCAAAACTTGTAAAGGAATGATCCTCCAAACGGGTAATAAAAGAGGAAAATGTGAATAATTTGGGGATTTTCTGTAGTATCCTGTGATTTAGCTAATAAAACATTTGGGTTTAGGTAGTTATTTAACAATGTATTTTTCTTTATGATATATAGAAGTTTTGGTTACCTCTGGCTTCAGAAATTTTTTCTTGCCAGTATGTATTTCCTTGATTCTGCCTCTGAGAGAATGATCTTTCAGAAAGGACAGAAGATTTAAGACATTGTATTAGCAATGACACTTTACACCTTGCATCTCAAGGAAACCCTTTCTCTGTGTGTGTAACTAAGGATTAGTGTTGTATGAATGGGCATAAACAGCCAAAGCACTTGTGTTCAGCAGTTCAGTTGAAAATATTTTCCTATACCCAGTAAATAAACAATGTTTTCCAGCTGGCCATTGAACAACAGCAAGGAGAATCTATGGATCATAATCTTGCATTCTCCTTTAACATGTGAAAATGAAAAATATCATGCAAATATGGAAACTTAAACATTTAATAACTGACTGACCAAAATAAAAACACTTTAATGCTGGAGTTGCCTGCAGTTTGCATCACGAGTCTTTTTCCAAAATTAATAGGATATAATAACACCTAAGGAAAATGTGCACAGGTTTGAGTTGGAGAGTTGTAAAGTCATCCAAATTATTTATATTTATTCTATATTAGCTGGATTAAAATAGCTCCATACAGGTGTGGAACCTGTGCTCCTGGCACTGCAGAGGTGAATGGCAACAGACAGGTAACCCCAGGTCCAAACCCTTTCGATGTGTATCTGGATGCCGCCCACCTCTTATGGCTATACAGGTGATGTACACCCTGGCACACTCCAGAGAAGTGGCACTCCTGGGGTCTGATGAAAGCCATGGGCTGAGTCCTTGTAGATCAAATAGATGGACAACAAATGGAAAACCAAGGGAAAGGGTTCATTCAAAAATGATGACAAGATTTTAATGGTATGTCTGAAGTTACTGATCATGAGTCGTGTATGCAATGGTTGTACTTTCTCAGTTCTCAATGAGTAAGCTACATAGGGTGAAACTGTGGAAGATGCTTATGGATAAATGAGCAAAGCAGTTTTGCATCACAAAGAGGGTAAGTACATTGCACAAGAAATGGCAAAATAAGAGACAAAACCAGATAAATAACAGTGTTGGGAAAATTCTCAGAATGGGATATTGGAAAAGTTTTACAATATATATAGTGGAGTCCCAACATATTATAGTGGAGTTAGAGCTAACTTGGAGACAACTGGAAGCCTGGAATATTATCTTGATTTAAGCATTTTGAATGGTGTTGGAGATTCAGAGAAAATCATTAGGAGGGATCTTCAGTATTCAAATTAAGACTTAAGGCCCCAACAAGGGAGAGGATTGAGGGCAATGGACTAAACAAAAACAGAACGAAGGAAGCGATGGCTTGTATGTTCAGAGAAGAATAAGCCAGAGATATCTATGATATGGGAGTGGGTAAAGATACTAACAATGGTTGAGAAGAATGTCAGGAGCAAGATGAAAAAGGAAACAAAACTTAATCTGGAGCAGAGGCTAAGTCAGAGGAGCTCATGGATAGCATCAACAGGATGACAGAACAGATTTTACTGCACAAAGAGAAGGTAGAAGAAAAAAGGCAAAATCTCCAGCAGATAATGATTGATAATCAAAGAAAAAAAAAATTGGAAAGCTTTCCACTCTGAGGCACATAAACAGTATTTAATTATCATGAGTAACAGGAAGAAAAATCCCAGGACTCTCGTTAAATCCAAAATAGATTGTAAATCCAAAACATAGGAAGAGGAAGAAAGCATGTACAATATTGTTTCCTAAAGCAGTAAAAACTAGACCCATGAGATACATTGAGTGCAACAAGGCATTTGTTTGAATAAATTAAATTTGGATAGCGTATTTTTATTGAGTGTGAGAGTTAGGTAGCTGGTGTTTACTTGACCTTCCTCCTTGCTGTACTTTCTGTCTGGTCACATAGGTGAATTCACAGAAATTCTGTATGTTCCTGTCATGTCTTTACCTGCTCTTGTCTGTCTTTGTGACTGTCTGGGTGTATATTCAACTCTGAATTTCACCCAAGGAAAGCCATTTTGTGTCAGACAGCTGAATTCAGCTCAACACTTCTTTCTTGCCCCAAATGCAGATGTTCAAGGTGACAGACCCTTTGTGTACTAGTACCAATGATCAGCTCTTCTGAGAATCCACAGTGGTGGTGGGAAGAAAACTGCATGTATTTCAGCAGCTAGAAATGGGCAAGTGTTTGATAAATCAGCTTTCATGTGTGTGGTTAGTTGGGGAAGTGGTTATGGTGGTTAATAGTTGTAATGACTGTCATTTACTCCAGCCTCTTAGACAGAAGCTTGATTTCTGGGGGTTGATTATAGACATGATAACCTTGCAAATTCAACAAAGCTCAATTTAGCAAGGCTCAGGTGCAGTGGAAAGTGGGTGCCAAGGGGAAGGGAGTGTCTGTGGCAGCATGCCCACCATTGCACCAGCAACAGGCGCCCGGGGCATGGGAAACTACGCCTGGAGAAACAGCTCCCACCACATCTCCCATCCCTGTCTCTGCTGGGAGGAGGCACTCTAGTTTCAAACCTGAGATGGAGATTGATGAGTGACTCAAAGAAGATGAGGCAGCTTTTAACACGGGTGCAAATATTGAGGGAGAAGGAGAAACTAAGTCAGAGCCTAGTGTTTGTGGAAAGCCTGGTGCTGACTACAGTGAGACAAGGAACAGACTGTAATTTTTATTTGTCAGTATGTTTGTTTTTATTAAAAAATGAAGTCATTTCTCAGTGAGCCCATTCACCCTCAGCAGCCTGTAAGCCTTAATTTTGTAAGGAAAAGGCACAGTTTAAGCTGAGTCACAGGGCAGCCATGCTATGTCCAAGATGTGGTCATATTTAATGACATTTCTTCAAGGCATTCATGTTGTCTCATCAAAAGAGTGAATGAGATGCTGTAGAACATTGTGTAGTCTGGAATTTAATCTAATACAAATCATCTGAGACCCCGATGCTGTTGTACTGGTTTTATGCCAATCTAAGCAAGTACTAAACCTTGCATTTTTTTATACCTGCATTTCCTACAGGGCATGCAGTACGTCACTGCAATTACTAAAAGGTAGTTACCAATAGCTAACAATAAAATAGACTTATGCCATGAGAAGAAGTCTTAGCACAAATTGTCAAGAAAGGCAGATGTTTATTTTTTTGGGGCAATCTTAGGGATAACACTTTTTAATATATTTTTCTGACTCCTAAAAATACACTACATTTTCCTATGTCTATTGCTCTGACAGATGTGTATTTGTAAAATCAAAAAAAGCCCATATGAAGCTAGTGCGTAAGTCGCTAAGTATGGACTATGTGAATTAACTGGGTCTTTTTGGCAGTGTCCTCAATTTCCTTTGTACCTGGATTATTGAGGTTATTCTTTGAATCTTACTATAAGAGACAAGGGGTAGACCTCCTAATTACTTTGCAATTCTTCTGAAACCACCTATCTTCTGAAATGCACCAGCTATTTCCTGAGATCATGGAAAGAATGTCTTAAAATTTCCCATGGCCCCATCTATTCATGCAAAATGTAGCTATAAGACAACACTTGTTTTGAAAACACTGATTACCAATTAGAAAGCTCTTCAGATACATGCATAGAGTCAGATGCTCAGCCAAACCTTAAAGTGATTGAAATCCGATGTTTTTATAGATGTTTGGTTAATTTTATTTTAATACCTTTTCTTGAGTTATTTTCTGGTTCCACCTGAAACAGAAGATTTAGAAAGCCAGTCACGCAAGCATTGTCTGAGTCTTGAGCTAACCTATTGCTGCAAAATTTATCTGAATCAATAATTTTTTCTATCTAGAGGAAAACTTTGCATCCAGGGGAGTTCTATTCACATCCAAATATCTGAATGAATGCAAAAAGCATACAGAGAAAAAAAAGAAGAAAGAGCCTCAGAAAATGCTGATAATTACGTGAAGGTCGGCGCTTTTGTGACTTAGCAAAATTGTTTATAGTTAGCAATTATTTGCATGTGTAGAGAGGTCTGTGGTCTCATGACAGTAACCCTTAGTTACTAGCTTCAAGATTTCTCTTCTTCCTTTGAGCAGAAAAAACGTGCATCTGAATCCAAACAATTGCCGTGATGCACAGGGAGGAGTCTTAAAAGTGGGTCTCTAGGTTTGTTGCTTGTATCTACTGTAATAGTTCATGGAGCTGCCTACTGCATAATTTTTTGAAATCGCTTCAAGCATATGACAATGCTGATGGGACTCATGCTCACAGATCTCTGTGGATACAGGAACCTTGAAAGAAGGAGGAAGAAGCACAGTCTAGATACAGTGGAAAACACAGGAAAACGGGTTGCCATTCACAGAAAAAAGGCAGGAAAAATAAGTAGTAGGTTTAGCTACTTAGGTGTGTTGTGAACTTAATGTTAAAATTTTCAGGTGGGGGAAGTGTTTGGAGGCTGGTGAGAATAGCCTCTGAGGAGAAGAGTTGGCATTGAGCAGAACTGCAACTAGTAGCACTTCCATATTGAAAATTAAATCAATGTGGACAGTTCTGTCTTCCTGAGGTTGATGAAAAGAGGAACTTTTGCTACTCCTTGCCACCCACACACTTCCTCATCAGCACTGAACTTGATAACATGATCTGTAAAAGACTGCTGTTTTCCCTGGACCCTTGCTGATAACAGCATGTACACCGTACCCAGCACTAAGCTCTGCAAAGCCTGTGAAGATGTACTTTGCTCCTGGAGTTGTCTTACCAAACCCCCTCTGTCTCACTGCTCCTTGGCAATGATTTTCTTTGCTATGGAGATCTGATACCTGTCCTGTATGCAGGAAGTAGATACATAAGCAAATCCTCTCACCAAAAAAGCAGTCGAGGTGAATATTCATTGGAAAAATACTCCAGCCCTTTGGTGGCTGTGGTAGGGAAAGGAAAAGGGCCTCCTGAGACTGGACAGAGCAGTGGGCTGAGCATGCACTGCCATGAGATATCACATTAGTCATCCAAGAATCACTGTGAGGAGTACGGGCCTCTACTTCCAATACCGTCCATACCTTTGGTAGACATGAACCATGTAAACCTCCCACCACACTGGCTTTGCCCAGCATATCACACCTTCTCTTTCTGCCTGTACGGGTACATGCAAGCTGCAGGAAAAGATTTGCCAGGCAGTAACTCTTGCTCTGCTCGTTTTGCAGGACTTGCATGCATGAACTCAGGTGACCTCAGTCTAAACCCGTTGTTTTTCACTGGGTCTCACCGTGAGACTGTTGGTCTGGAAAACTCAAGCAGACGTGTAAGGAGCAGGAGGAGGAGGAAGGAGCCCAAGTCTCCTGTTTTGCTGGAGGAGAGTCCATGGGAAGACTTAGAGATGACTGTGGTGTCTCTGAGTGTGCTGTGGGGTGGAAAAGGAAGCTCTAGAACAAGAGGTGAAAACCAAACAAAAAGCCCTATCAGCTACGCTGAAGTTAACGGAAAGTACAGACAGTGTTGGGAGTAGTTCAGACTTCCCTGTTACGCCTGTGCCCCTTGGCGCTCTCGCTCACCCAGGCAAAATGCTGGCTGAAGATGTGAAAGACTGGGGGCAAGGCTGCTGGTCCTGAGGGGGTGAAAAAAATAGCTGTGAAGTTTTACTTTGATTTATCTGAGCTAGTTATGGACTAGCAGCCCCCAGGCAAGAAAGACAAAGAGGATCTGGTAGGGTCTTCACATCACTCTGGCAGCACTTGGTGTTGAGAGAGCAGCTGTACTGCTGGGTGGTGTCTCTGGGAGGTGCCGGAAAGGCTCAGGGGAAGCGGGGCTGCAGGTTGCACAGGGCTGCACGCCGTACATTCAACAGGGCTTTTCTTCTCTAAGTGTTATTTGCAATTGCTATTAGTGGATATGTCCTGTTTGTAAATGGAAGTGGGCAGCTGGCTGAGTGAGTTTTTCTGCCCTTGTGAGATAGTGCTGTTCTGCAAGCAGGCACGATAAGGCTTGTGAATCATACCATCCTAAATACTTGGCATCCGCGTGAGTCATTGTTTTGCTACCATGTTTTACAATTCCTTCCTGTTTTGCAGCATCTGGGGGTTTGTTATCCTTGTGACCTGCCCACAGTACTTTGAAAACCGAGGTGCAAATGTAAGAGTTGGCTGGGTACAGTACTTTTGTTTCCTAGTAAATCTTGCAATTACAGTCTGTTTCAAAGAAGAATGAAATAAAAGAAATGCTACAGGAAACAAATCTTTGAAAGCACCTTTGACCACCTGCCTTTTTTTTTTTTTTTTTTTTTTTTAAATTTTGAGACATTTTTGATACCAAAATATTTTCCTGATATTAGCTAGTTTAAGGTTTCTAAACATCTCTTAAACAAACATTGAAAATTACTTGAACTGAAAAATTTGAGTTTCCTTTATTAAAATGTCATTGGTAAGTTTTGACATTATCAAAACACAATGCCTAAAAAATCCTACCAATATGGGCCCTGTTTTGAAATGTTATTTTGACAAAAAGCATTATTTCTGTCAAAAGGATTAGTCAAAACATTCTTGGGCTAAGTCTTTGCGTACAGATACATAGGCACAAAGATAAGTAAATGCAAAAACTTGTCAGAAATGAAAGATAAAATCTCAGAAATATAATCACGCAAATTGAAGATTATTACAGTTTTATAAATTTTTGAGCAGGTATTGAAATGCTTTTCCTATTTCCATTCCATCAGTTTGCATAAGACAACTATTGGAGAATTACTGAACTATGAAGAGACTGCATTACGGATTTAACAATCTGATTTAAATATATAGATATGTGTAAGAGTGTATGTTAGCTCAGGGTGAGAATGAAGGCAACATTCTCTAAATGGGAACCAGTGTCGAGATATTTGTGGGTGGTATGTAAGTTCCCCCTGTAACACAAGTGCCAAAATAGGCTTATGAAATCTATTTGGGAAGTAATAAGTGGAAATGAAGCTTTGACATTTTGTTTTGGTTTGGTTTTGTTTGTATGTTTTTGTTTTGATTTTTGTTTTGTTTACTTTTTCTTTGTGTGCCACTGATGCATCTATTTCTGCAATGCTTTTAAAGATGTTGATAAAATACTGAGGGTTCATGGAGGAGCCACAGGGATGAGTAACGGGTTGAAAAACTTGTCCCATACTAGGAGACTTGAAATAGTTGGTTTACCAAAGAGGAAGTTAGGACATGATTTGATCACAGCCTGTCAGCACTCACATAGTGAACAAGCCTTTGACTTTTATCTCTTAAACCTGGCAGATGAAAATATCACAGGAACCAGTGAATGACAACTGAAGCAAGACAAAAGAAGATTAGAAATTAAGTGCAGATATTCAGCAGTGAGGCTAACTAATCTTTGGAACAATGTATTAAATAATGTGGCAGGTTCTTCAGCTGAAATTTTTAATTTGAAATTTTGATGCTTAATAGAAAAAATAATCTGCTCTTGTCAGATAAGAAATAATGCAGAGAAATTTGGTAATCTCCTTTGGGAGATTATTTAAGAGGCTAACCTGGGTGACAGCAGTCCTTTTCTACTGTCATCTTAATTTGGTATGCTTTTCAGCATGAAAGTGTGATGGATGGTGTTTGTGTTGCTTGGGTGTTTTCAGTGATATACTGCGTTCCATTAGTGAAAAGGTTGGCTTTAATCCTCTGGAAGGAAAAGGAGTGTAGATTGCTGTTGCCTGGGTAGGGACCAGATGTCCAAGCATCAGAGGGCTGGAAAAGGGAATTTCCTAGAGAGTACTGGGAAGAATCTACTGCTACTCAAAAAGTCAATGAGTTGGTTGGAAACAGCCATGGACATGAGGCTCTGCCTGCAGAGATACAGTGGGCAGGGGAAGAAATGCATATAAACCTTTCTATTTCTAGACTGTCTGACTTAGCTGCTTAGAGTTTTCTCAATTAATAAAGTGAAGCTTTCTAATTTTAGTTCCATTGAAACTAAGCTTTTCTCATTTTAATTGAGTTTTGGTCTTTTTTGAGGATCTAGTTTTGGATGAGAGTCTAGGCACATGGCCTTCAAGTCTGGCCAAATTAAGATAACCTCACAGTTTATCTTTGTTTTTTTTCTACCCCTACTTCTTCCAGAAGTACTGAGAACTTTTCTACTGCTGCTCTACAGTGTGATGCCCCTGTGACATATTGGAAAGTCTGGAGCAGGTTCAGACACAAATCTTGTTCATCTCCTGCTTTATGAGGGTTATTTGTTGGTCATGTCTACAAGAACATTTGGTGGGGAGCCTTCACAGACTGCCCACGTGATCTGAGCCATCCAGACGATGCCATTAATGTCTGATTTCCACCTCCCTTAGTGCAGGTTCCCTAAGCTTATCACTCCTGCTCTTGTTCTAGATGCCATTTAGTCCTCTCTCGAGTAGTTACCTCCTTTCAGTCTTTCCTTATCAGCTATATTTTCTAGCCCTCTCATCATCTTCATTCTTCTCTTCTGGATCTCCAGTTCTAATCTATGTAGCTGTAGGTATATTTCACCTTTCTTAAGAGGACTAGTCTCTCCTATCATTTCCCACCCTGCATTTAAAGCCGTTTGTCTAGAATTTTGCATTTGTCATTACTGAAAATTTAACTCAGTGTTTCCAGACCTGTTCTTTAATGTTTGAAAATTAGCTGAACTCTAAGCTTGCTCTCCATTGCATGTAAACTTGCAGCTCATATTGCACTGATGGTGCAATAACACACTCACTCTTTCATCATCTAAGCTGTTAACAAGAATACTGAATACCTGACAGGGATAGACCCCAGGAAAACTTTCTTGATATGTATGTCCTGTTTGACATTTCATCATTGCTTCAAGTATGCTTTTCCAAGATGCTTAGCAACCATCTTAGAACAGTATAATCCAAACCATATTCGCTTAGAAGAATGTCATATATGTCTGTCTTTAAAAAGACTTATTTAAATCCAGATGTCTAAAAAGCTGAAATACATACCAGTATACACCTAGCATGCTTTCCCTTTATTTTCTATTGTCCTGTTACATCATGCACATATCACCTTCTGCTTTGATATTAAGTTTACTCTTCCTTCAGATACCCAGAATGATGCAGATTTTGAAAGACCAAATGGGACATAGAAAATAGAGAACTAACAGCTGGGTCCGCAACCATTTCTTTTCTTGTCTACATGAAAAGCAGGTTATGATTTTGGTTTCTTAGGAAAACTTTCATATAGGGAATAGCGTGGATTGGAGCTTAACACAAATAGGGTAAAGAAACACAATGTTCCAGTAATAACACTATACATTTATAAAATAATTTTCTTTAAGGCCCTTTATAGATCTTACGTAGTAATTGCACCAAAATATGCCTGGATCTACATGGATAAAGGAGAAAGAATATCCCATAATAACTTGGAACAGATTGGAAAGATTTAAAGGCAAGAATGCCAACAGGAAATACTCATTAAATCTTTCATGTATGGTGTTCTGTATTCCTTGAATTTTACATTGGTAGCTTAGGAGAAGAATAATAAAAAGCTGTGTCATTTGCAGTTCCACCAGCTGCCAATACAACTGATGGAAGGAGAATAAGCACAGTAATTATCTGTGTGAGTGACAGAAGCATAAACTGCTAAAGGTACTCATCACCCCAGAGAAATCATTGTCATCTGCTTTCCGCACACCAGTAACAATGGATCTGTGACCTGGATGATTAAAGAAGATGGTTATCATCCTCCTAAAGTGTGAGACATCCTGCCTCTTGTCCTCACTGTACCTTGCACTGCTTGTACTCTGTCCACGCAGCTTTCCGGTCAGCCACCCAGAGGTTCACAACAAATACATATCATCCTACCTCAGAAATCACCAATCCCCCTTGCTGGGGATCTATACTGTGCTGTCCCTATGAGGAAATTCTGCCTACATGAAGGGTGTAGTCTGGGTGCTTATAGCACCTACCTCTGTCCTCAATAATGCAGCTGCAGTCAGTAAGGGGTTGGCACCTGGGATTTGGGGACTGCAGCATACACATATTATCTTCAAATTACTGAAAGCAGTGCGCTTACAGCTGCAGAGAATGCAATTCAGGTTGGAAAACTTGAGGTCCTCTCTAAGCCCATTGGTGTCTTGCTCTGCATTTCTAGGACCAGCTCAGCATCTCAGAGCTTTGCATGACTTTTTTTCACACATTTCACTTGAGGCAGGCATTCACTCTTGTACAGGACATCAACTAAATGTAGTTTAAGAATTTGAGCATGCAGGTCTTTTGCTGGCCCCTGGTGTTTGTTCAAATCTGAAATTTACTGTTTTGCAAACCATTCACACTTACCTGCTCTATTTTGCTTGAGCTTCCGCTGACTCGTTTCATCAAAGTCCAAGTCATGGCCTGAGAAATTATCTAAGTTCAGTGAAAGAGATGCTTCAGAGATACTCAGCCTTTGCTTTGAGAAAGATGTGGCTGGATAAGACTTCATTAGGTGTTAAACAGCAGGTGAGTGTAATGGCCTATCTCCAGAGAAGCACTGTGGAAAAGGCCAAGTGGCGTTACTGACAGCAACAGCGTCAGACTGTACTTTCACTCCCATGTATATTTAGTCTCACCAGACCTTTTTTCTTTAAGGTTTCCCCATAAGGATTGCTATTCAGCACAGAGCATTGAGCTCAGTGCTTCTACTTTGGAGAGGAGATGCTGCCACAGCTGTAGGATTTATATTTACAGTTCCAAGAAGAGAGAAATTCACTTTACTTTTAAATATACGTTTGGTGTTAGATCAAGACCTTGACAGTTAGGAGCTTATTGTGATAAATGCCATATAAAGAGATAATAAATTACAAGTCCTGTCCAAAGAACATACAAAATGTCAGTGCAGTCACGTTTTCTGCTGACCGTCAGTCAAGAGAGGTGTTACATACTCTCATCAAAACAGTCAATATTGCACCTTTGTGTGCAAACAACAGTTTCACAAGTATTTTGCTTTCAGCTGTGATTGTCAAAAGGAAGTATATAGCAAACAGGATGCAATCAGGCAGTTCATGAGATGGGCAAGACTGTCTCACCGGAAGGGTTACAGTGAGGTGAATTTCTCACTGTTGCTAAAACTTTGTCCAAATATATTTATGTATGCTTAGTTTTGGGTTTTGGCAGGAAGTTTTAATGCAGAAACAGCATGGCCTTCCGTCCTCCATGTGTTTGAAAGCTCTTTCAGTGTGAGTCATCGGAATCCTGTGGTTTGTGTATCCTGAGAGGAGAAGGGCTCTCTGTGATTATCAGACACCATGAAAAAGTAGTAGCTTGAAAATAAAATGATAAGAAAATTCATCATTTCATAAGAAATGTCTGCAGATGGCTTTTTTTTTCTTCTCCTGTAGGTTTACTGTTTTTGTGTGGAGGTCTTGTGAGTGTACATCATCCTCTGTGGTTTTGCCTCTCAGGCATGTATCATTTTTCAGAAGTGCCACTGGTTGCTAGAAGGGGGCTCTCCTTATGAGCTGAAGAAAATAAGATTGAGAAAATAAGACTCCTTGAAACAAGGGAGTCATCCTGAATGGCTGTCCATGTGCTGAACTGTTGTGCACACCTTTGCCACTGTGCAGCAGCTGTCAAGGTGCAATTGCCATTGTTTTCTTTTCTTTATACTGCTAAAATCAGGGAGCATTAAGGGCCCTGTCATAGTGTCAGATTGTTGTGACAGAGCATGTTAACAAAATGGACAAATGGAATGCAGAATTAAAACTATTTTTTTTTTTTTTAATCTCCTGTTATGTTCAGAGTGAAGCTATCACTACATGGGACCACCAACATTTTACACAAGACTATTATTTCACAAAAGAGCATTAGGAGAACTCTCTCACTGTCCTATATTTGCCTGAGGGGCCACTCATTGAGGGAACAGAAGTACCCTTTCAGAAAACTGTCTTCTTCCTGGCAGTGGAAAAAAGGAAAAAAAAAAAGAGGAAAAGAGAGGCATAAAATAACTCCATGGAACTAATTGCTGCTGACTAGTTCAGCAAGCTTGTAAAGCCGAACAACGCGTTGGAGAATTGTGGTATGTGAGTTTATTTAGAAAAATTAAAGTCTTGTAACCTTCTTGATGATCTTTCAGCCCACAGAAGCAGACCTTCTAAAACTTCAGAGAAAATCCAAATTCTAGGAAGTGCCTGGAACAGTAAGACTTGTGTAATATTTGAAGGATGAGTTACAGAGTCTGTAGGCTGAACTTGAAGTGATGTTCTTACCATACTATTCCTGGGTTTAAAGGATTCTTTGTAGATAACAACCAAGTTACTGTTTCACTAGAGAACGAGTGCATGCACCCTCTTCTCCCCTACCTAAGCACATAGGCTCACTGGCATTAACAAAAACTTTGTGAAAGAACTGACAACCCAAGCAGTGTTGCAGTGGTGTGGACCATCACTCTGTTGTGTCTTGTAAGCAACACCTGTACAGGTATTCAGAGCACCATAACCAAGTCCATGGCATTTACATTTGGAGCAAAGCTACAATGTGCTATATTATTTAAGCAGGAGTCTCTTAGCATATAAATAAGACCAATAGCATACCTAGTGTAGTAAAGTGTGTTGCAGTTTGAAATAATAACCGTTTTTCTTTGTGCATTGTCCCCTAGAAGCTTGTTCTCCACGTGACCTTTATTTTGACAGTAACTTTATCAGTAAAAATAAGAATGTGCATCAGTTCTAGAAAATATGATCAGAGATTCCACTGATCTTCGAAAGAAGAGAGGGTTATAAAAGACAGCCAAGTCTTTTTATGGCTGTAGGATATAAGTGAGGTCAGTGTCAAGTAAAGTAAAATATAATTTATGTGAACATCTGGGTGACATCCAAAGTCTTTGGTTAAATAGAATTACAATGAAGAAGAGAGTTGCAGCCAATAAAATACTAGTAATAACAAAGTTAAATGCAGTTGGTGAAATTCTTCTCAGTTGAGGTAAAAATGGCAGACTACCCTTTGATTTTCATTTGGCCAGTGATTCACTTTAATTCTGAACCCAGTAATTTAGAGAAGAAAAACTTAAAAGATGGTTAATTTGGAAAAAGGCAAAAATTTGTATGAAGCATTACCCAGGAGGATGAAGTTGAACTCTGTTTAACCCAGGATCTTGTGTACTTGGGATTCCATTACAGAAGACTGTATAGTTTTCTACAGGATATTGATTCATTCTTAAATTTGATAGGGACTCTCCATAAACCTCCCAAGGAATACACAGAAAACTGGTCTTGTGCTGAGTTAGAGCAACTTCAGCAACCTTAGGAACTGTTGTAACTAAACACTTAATTTCCCACGCAGAGCCTGATGCACTGGAAATATACAGTGACATTTTCAGTGGCTTAGTTGTTCAATGTTCTTCTAAAAATGTAAGGCTCACTTTTGCAATCTTATAAATTATTTGGTAATATTGTGGTGTTGCTAATCACCTGCATCACATACATTGGTCAGGAATTTGACATGAAGTAGTTTGCAGTCTATTTTACATTTTGGAGAAATTTCAAGTTACAAGCAAAAAGGCAGCCCTAGAAAATGAAAGCTTTTGATACGGGTGTAAAGGACTGTGGTTGATCTTGCGATATTTTATTGTCATGTAATTCATTCTGAATCACAAAACACAGATTTCCTTCCTATTTTGCACAAAATATTTTCCTACATTCTTTACCCGGTATTGAGTGAAGTCAGGAGAAAAGCATAACTGCTGTTTTCGTTACTACATGGAACTTGTTTCGTTGTAGGAAATTAAATAACAGAACATCTCAGAAGAAATAGAAAACCCAATTGTGTGCTGATTTGAGTGAACAGACATGTTTGTTTCAGGTTCAGTAAATATTGGATCAAGTCACAATGTATTATCAAAACTGGCCTCCTTGTTGGCAGTCTGAAAGATTAGTGAGAACTACTATGCATCCAGTCCCTCCAAAACGGTTGGCATATGTTCGTGGCGTTCTTTTTGGTTCCCACCTCTACCAGACTGATATTTTTATGACTTCTAATTTCACTCAGAAATAATATCCGTGGAGGATATACTTCTGTTCTAGAAACTTTCTCCTAGTGGAAAACCTTACAATGCAATTTACAGACATCAAGTGTCTTGCTGAAATTGAGGAAAGGAGATTTGACTCTAAGCAGTTTCCTTCTTTACAAGCAAGATGACATCAAGCACAAAGGGTGCCTGTAGTGAATGGCATGATCGCGCAGGCCTTCTGTTGATCAACAAGATGTTGTAAACCACCATTTGGGGTTTTACTGTTAGCAGTTGAAAAGTGGTACCAATTGCTAGCTGATGTAGAGCTCCTGGGGTAGTCTTTATAGGTGTTTAGAAGGACAGTACATTTTTTGGCAGTTATAATATGCTCACTTTTATGTACACTATTTTGTGATCCCATAACATACTAAATCCCATTTCTTTTGGAGGCTTTCCTTCACAATGAGATTCCCCCTACTAATCAAGGTGCTTTTCACAACATGCCTTGTAGATCGGAAGTGTTACTTAAAAGCTAAATTTCATATACTTTTAAAAATTAACAGCATTTAGGAATAAGAAAATTCCACTAATTTCGAAATAATCTTAACCAGAGGAGAAATTCTTCAGGGCATATATATATGTGTGTGTGTTGGTGTTTGTTTGTTTGTTGTTTTGTTTTGTTGTGTTTTGTTTTGTTTTGTTTTTTCACCTGGCCCTTCATTTCATTAAAAGCTAAATTTCATATACTTTTAAAAATTAACAGCATTTAGGAATAAGAAAATTCCACTAATTTCGAAATAATCTTAACCAGAGGAGAAATTCTTCAGGGCATATATATATGTGTGTGTGTTGGTGTTTGTTTGTTTGTTGTTTTGTTTTGTTGTGTTTTGTTTTGTTTTGTTTTTTCACCTGGCCCTTCATTTCATTATCAGAGAATCACAGAATCACAGAATCACTAAGGTTGGAAAGGACCTGTAAGATCATCAAGTCCAACCATCAACCAACCCCACCATGCCCATTAAACCATGTCCCACAATGCCTGTTCCTTAAACACCTCCAGTGAGGGTGACTCCACCACCTCCCTGGGCAGCCCATTCCAATGCCTCACCACTCTCTCAGTAAAGACATTTTTCCTAATACCCAGTCTAAACCTCCCCTGCAGCAACTTGAAGCCATTTCCTCTCATCCTATCACTAGTCCCTTGGGAGACCAACACCCAACTCCCTGCAACCCCCTTTCAGGTAGTTGTAGAGGTCAATGAGGTCTCCCCTCAGCCTCCTCTTCTCCAGGCTGAACACCCCCAGCTCCCTCAGCCGCTCCTCATAAGGCTTGTGCTCCAGACCCCTCACCAGCTTCGTCTCCCTTCTCTAGACACGCTCCAGCACCTCAATGTCCTTCTTGTAGTGAGGGACCCAGAACTGGACACAGTATTTGAGCTGCAGCCTCAGCAGCGCCGAGTACAGGGGCACGATCACCTCCCTACTTCTGCTGGCCACACTGTTTCTGACACAGGCCAGGATGCCATTGGCCTCCTTGGCCACCTGGGCACACTGCTGGCTCATATTCAGCCGGCTGTCAATCAACACCCCCAGGTCCTTTTCTGCAGGGGAGCTCTCCAACCACTCATCCCCAGGCCTGTAGCATTGCCTGGGGTGTTGTGGCCAAAGTGCAGGACCTGGCACTTGGCCTTATTAAACCTCATACAATTGGCCTCAGCCCATTGATCCAGCCTGTCCAGATCCCTCTGCAGAGCCTTCCTGCCCTCAAGCAGATCAACACTCCCGCCCAACTTGGTGTCGTCTATAAACTTGCTGAGGGTGAACTCAATGCCCTTGTCCAGATCATCAATAAAGATATTAAACAAGACCAGCCTCAAAACTGAGCCCTGGGGGACTCCGCTTGTGACCGGTCACCAGCTGGATTTTGCTCCATTCACCACAACTCTCTGGGCTCAGCTGTCCAGCCAGTTTTTCAGCCAGCAAAGAGTACACTTGTCTAAGCCACGATTTGCCATTAGCTGTGCTGGTAGCTCAGACTTCTGATGGAACATAGTTACTGCTACCTCAGCACAAAGTTATTAAGACCTGTATTTTCTGTAATCTATTGAATTTTTGTGTGTATTAGCAGTGACACTACACTTTGAACTCAATGGGATATCAAATAAAACATAATCCACATAGCTTTTATGATCTGTAAAAGTGCGAGGCATCAAGAGGAGAGCTATCTAAGTACTCATCCTCCAACATTCCTGTCCCTCCATATTTCCTAAACTAGGTGCAAATTGCAGCTAAATTTCTGCTTGAAGCCTATTTTATAAATTCAAATAAGCAAACAATGGCAAAGCTCCTTTTGTTTCTTTCAGAGCATCTGATGTTCCTGTCAATAACTAAAGCACAACTTCAATGGAAAATTTTTTCAGATTTTGCTGATCTCTTTCTTACAGCCATTCCTTAGAGCCCTTCTAGCTTCATCCACAGAGTGATCTTTAATCTGTCTTTGGTCATGGTCACCTGACAATCTCTCTTAAGCCCCCCTTGCATTCCTGTTAAACATACAAAATTCCACTACAGCCAGGGCCATGAATATCTCTGACTTGTATTTGGATCATCTGTCCTCCTCATGACCTTCAAATCTTTCTTTTCACTAGACATACCAAATTCATGAGGCAATGGATTCCTTTTCCTGCCTTTTCCCACACTTCCTCCTAGGTGTCTGACCAGTTCCCACAGCAGAAGATATCTCTCTTCTTTCCAGCACATGAATTGTTTCTCCAGGCTCTTCTTCACCCTTCCCAAAGCACCAGGCTTCCTCAGTAAAAATCCATCTCCAACCTGTTTATTTATGCATTGGACAGAGCAAGAGCAGGACTTGCAGTTAGGTGCTGCATGAGATGCACAATGTCCAGAGAGGAGCAGAGACAGCACCATGTGCACTCTCTAGGAACATGGAAAGGAAGCAAAGAAATTCAGCAAATTGCAAACTGAGTGTGAGATGAGAAACTAAGCCAACATGATTATTGTGAAGGAAAGTAAACAGTTAAGTTCCTGCTTTTACGTGGGGTGTCTGAGTGAATATCAGTTTGCTTTCTGATTAAGAATGTTCTTTTCAGGTGTTTGAGAGAGGAATGTGAAATTCAGCAGTAGGAAGATGAATCAGACTCTATTGCGGTTATTTTGTAAATTCCCACTGCATACTGTAAGGTAACAATACACAGAGACTTGAATTCCTCCACACTGAGAAGGCCCGACAACACCATCAGGGCAAACTTATTTCTGCACATACAGATAGATGTACATGCCTTGTAACTATGGATCAGTTTCCTTGTAAAGAGAGAGGTAAAATGTTATGTGAGAGAGCACAGGGGTCACAGAAACGAATGTACAGTCCAGTGACTATGAAAGTGAATTATTGTGGGCTGCTTGGTAAATGGCAGTAGATTTTTGTGGAGGATAATCCTTGTGATTAACAACCATGAAAGGTATTTATGTGAAGGATTTGAGGTGTATAAAAATGATACCAATTAGATCAGTCACTTGGCTTAAAAATACAGGGTATATGTCCTTTAAATGTATGAACTTCTATGGTTCACAATAACATAGTATTTCTTCTAATGCTGTGTTGACTGGTGCAACAGATGACTGAATAAATTTTAGCAGGTTTAAAATCTTATCACTAATTTAGGTGTTAGTGATCACAACCCCTAGAATCTTGGAAAATATAGATGACTTTCATGAAGATAAGTTCAGACACAGAGACACTCAAGTAAAAAGAGCATGAAAGAAATAATTCATTAAAGAAATTTTCATGAGGGTAGTACAAGAAATAAGATTATAAAATACTGGAAAACTACCTGCAGTGTATTAGATTAATAACCATTGATTGTCTTCTCTTATGTCAATCTAGAACTGCATAACTTTATCTTTTTTTTTTGTTGTTGTTGTGTCCTGAAGCACTTTTTCAGTATAACAAGAGAGCCTGCGTTAAATGTTCAATAAACATTAAATATTCTTGAATCTCTTTGCCTTCAGATTTTGCTTTTGATTCTTCCTTTACAGTCTCTTCATCATCAGTGACCAACTCCTCCAAGAAAAGGAAGACTTTGTAGTTGGAAGTTGGTGCTAGAGCCAAAAGAATTCGATAGCTAAAGTGAGAATTAGATGACACTTACATGTTGTGTCCTGCTCTGTAGCACAAAGTCTGCAAGTGTCTTGTATATTTTTACCTGAAAGATATTAGGAACCAGGGGTTGCATCTCTGAGCAGCCCAAGACCAACACTAATATGAAGGGGGCTGTTTTCCGTGTATTTTGCACCTCATTCAAGTCCAGAAAGTGAGCATGTCTACTTTCCTGGGGAATCTTGATTCAAAACACACTTGAACATGTGCCATTGCACTAAAGAGCATGTATAAGGACAGATAGAGAAAGGGACACAATGAGTGTGGCCTTCAGACAGAATAAGAAGGCATATCCTTCTGCCAAAAATTACTCTCCATTTTATTCCAAATCTGTTTACTGTAGGATTAGAAAATTATAATTGCATCAAGGCTGAGACACAGAGTTACTATTGGCCAGTTTGCACTCTTTATTTTTCACTAGAACTGTTTTGAAGGGGGGAACATTATCATTAAAATGGTGAAGGTACTAGAAAAACAAGGTATTGCACACTGTTCATGGCTGAAATGTTGTGTAATCTGTCTTTGACCCGATATTGGTGAACCTGGGCAAAACACACTGAACTCTTTCACCCACTACACTGGTTTTGTTATCGGCAGTATTTACTGGCACAAGTCCTCAAATAGCAGTATAACAAGTAGTCTTTTGTATGATGCTACACTTTGCTTTCTCATCTGTTCTTGTTTTCATGCCAGCTTGTCTGTAACATATAGGTCTTTTTATTGCTCTTATCAGATACTGTCTGCCTAGCAGTAGTATGAGGCAACAACATCCCATCCCCTTACCTAGAAACATTTAACCGGCTCAGTAAGGGGAAAGATGATGTTTGCTTGAAATGCAGATGCACGTGGAGTGGCAGAGGCTGTGTGACACCTCTGTAGGATTTCAGTGGGAGCCTGAAGTGCATCCAGAACTCATGCTGCCTGAAGTCAGGGAGATGCAGCAAAATCAGTTACCGCCTCTTCAGGACATGGATCCCTGCATTTAGGTGTGACAAAAAATTTCAGTTGTAATTAGAGAGGTTATTCCAGGTTAGGGCTGGGTGATTAATTAACTTTTGTCATGCTGACTGAATGGGAGGAACTGCTGACTGAACAAAGAATAGAAATTAACTAAAGTTTGACTGAAACAAAACTACTTTCTGCAAAGCAAACCAACTACCTCGAGATTTATTTGGGTTCTCCGTCAAACCAAACATTTTGCTTATTCCTCACTAACACCTCTTCCTTATCTCCAGATTATTTAACCCCCTTCTTTTTTTTTTTTTTTTTTTCCCCTTCTTAAATTAGGTCACATTAAAAAAAACAGAACAAAACAAAAAAAAAAAGCCCTTTTCTAAACTAGCATTTTCCTGTTTTGAAAAACAGGAACAAATGTGGACGTTTCCCTAGTGGAATACATACTGAAAAGTGTGCAGTTTTAAAAATCTTCCTATGCTTTTTTTTTTTTTTTTTTAAGATACATTTTGATAAATTTGCTCATGATTTGTGAACAGTTTTTCTCCTTGTGCTACTTCTTTTTCCAGAGACATGACAATTTATTTAAAAGTTTTTGTCCGGCTCTGTTCCAGCCACTTGCTTGCTGCTTGCAAAACTGAAAGCCACTTAAGTATTATCTATGGTTCCTTGTTCCTTGGATGTGGTGCAGAGGAAGAAAAAAGAAATCTTACTTGAAGAACTATGTGTTAGTTATTACTAATTTCCTGCAAAAGCTTTGCCTAAGCATACCCACTAAACCACTCCTACTCGTATGTACTATTCCCAGCTCAATTGTTAGTGTTCTGGCTGCACAGTACTTTAGAAGATTCTCAAACAGTCTGTTGATCTTCAGGGAAACCCCTAGATTTCCTTTCCTATTATTCATGGGGATTTCCCAGCCTGTTGAAGAAAAACAAGGATCAAAGTGTTCAACATGCTGTTGGATGTCTCCAGCTTCTTCATCACACTTGACAGCTTAAGCAAGTGCGTGGCCATAAATAGAATTATTGAAACAATAGAAGTGGGAGGAAAACAAGCATATTTTACAAACTGTTTCATTAAAATAGCATTCATAAGACAGCTTAAGGCTTTAGTTTTTACCTTACAACAGGGAGTACTGGAGAACAAAAGAAAGTGAATCTGTAGTTTTGGAGCTGCACTTCTTCCAGCAAAATAAGTAGGAGAGAGAGAATAAAGTTAGGGAGGTATCTTAAAACAAAATGAATTACAGATAAGTCTGAATGTGCTGTTTGAGATCTAGCTGTGTAATCAGCCTGTTTAAGGAGAAAGTATTCAACAACATGGATCTTTCAAGCCAAAATGGGGACTTTGGGCCAGAGTGTGGATTTGTATCTGTGTTGTTAGTTAAATACAGCAGAACAACCCAGTTCTGCAGTTTGCTCTGGATTTCAGGAATGACAGGTCTCCCACCTATGCATCTCGAGTGCCTGCCCCTGCCTCCTATAGATCACCAAGCTGTTAAAAAGAAATGGCATGTTTATTTCCCTAAAATGTGGTAGAAAAGAAGTTATCCAGAGAAGATATTTTCACATGTAATGGGTAATTGCTAGGTTGTTTTCCATCAGCAACAATGTTGGAAATGCTGACTTTCAATCATTGCCACAAAGCAATATATCTGTCTTAGAAATACTAGAGTGGAAAAAGAAGTAGACGTAAACTTTGCCAGAACATATCTTGCATTCCATTTACCAGTCCATGACATCTCTGGATCTCACAATATTTACCTATTCAGCCTTGTATTTGAGACAGGTATTAGTTACAGTGAGAGTAAATTAATATTTAAATAAATAAATGTAACCAATAGGGGTGGGAACACTTTCAGGCAAAATGTGGGTTATTTGCTCATGCATTTAGGAAAAAAGTGAAATCATGACAAAAGGACAAGTCCATCTCACACCAAAGTCTGGTGTGAGTTACTTACCAAAGGTAAGCACATACATAGTATTATACTGTTTTTGCTCCCTGCTAACTCCAAACTTGTCCTTTCTTTTGAATAAGTCTTATCATATTTTGGTATTGAGTTAAAAACCAGGAGATCCTGCATGCATATGGAATTGATCAGAATCATTGCCTTTCAGTTTTTCAGCAATGTAAGGATGGTTGCAGTCCTGAGAACCAAGCAAAAATTCACTTGTTTGCCCTTGAATAACAACATATGTGTCTGTAATCACACCTAACTTTTTTAAAACATGAGGGATTTCAACTTTGACTTTGAATGAAAATCTGTCCTCCTAAGGGCTGGAATTCACTGCAGTCTGCTTGAGTAATGTTGACTTAAATGTTAGAAAAAAAAATGCTCATTTATCTAGTTGGGAATAAAAGTAGCAGATGTTAAATTACAATTTTTTGGCACATTTTGAGAATAATGGGCCAAGTTAACCTTAGCAAATCAGGTTTGAATGGGGTTCACCATAGGATGAGTTTTTTCCTCTTACGTTTGAGTCTTGAGTTCTGTATGTTTAAATAAGAAACGATTCAAGTTCTGTGCTAAAGTATTAGTGGAATTATCCAGGAACTAATTGCATATATCTAGGGAATGTGAGGGCTTACAATAATGCTCAGTTATTATTTAATAATTTAATTTAGCTGCAAGGAATTCTTGTTCGTGCATTTGTCACTCACTTTCCTATTTGGCTTGGTGTTGTCTTCTGCTATGTGCACAGTACTGTCTCCTTGGCCCTGTGTATGCATATTTGAATCCTTGTATAGATTTCTGTAAACACGGAGCAAACCAGGCTGACCTCTGTCTGAGATGCCTGGTGGTGAAGATTTATTCTAAGCCTTTATCTCCTTGACTGCTTGTCTTTAGACTATGGATAGTGTTAGAGTGCCTGGAAAGGCTCCCAAAACCCTTGGAGAAAGATGTAATAATGCATAATACTATTTTTTTTTTTTTTTTAAATTTTTATTTCCCTGGTTGTGTGTATCTTGCTTTGCAGGATAGATTAAGGGAGATGGACTGATACACATCTATCAACAAAGGAAATAAAACCTAGGAGGGCATGAATAATGGTGTGGCTTTGAGCCTTTCTGTGTCCTTGTTCAACACTACTTGGGACAAATGTCTAAGAAATCGAACTACACAGCAGGTTTCCAGTCTGTGGAGAGATAGTGGAATAAGCTATCTGAAGAGCCTCTATGCAGAAGTGCTGCAGGAGCAGGAGGCTCTCTGCTTTGGCTCATTTCCTTTCCTAGCAGAGTCATTTAGACCCTCAGACCTCTGTACCAATAAAGTAATGATGCTGCAGGGTGGCCTCTCTGAGGTGGAACCCTCTGAGATGGCCGTGGTGCACAGCTGTGGTAATGCCTGCCTTGTTATCAGCTGTGAGGGTACCTGAGCTGGGAACAAGACCTCTTTCTTGCTGTAACTGTCATTGCTCTGTGTGCAAATGCACATATGAAATACCCTGCTCATATGAGACTCAGCTGTGAAACACACGTTCATTCAGACGTTGTTCTAATGCCCGGTCTTCAGAAATCATGAAAACAAACCTCCTTGCTTCTTTTCTCCTAGGTAATATAAATAAAGTGGAGAGAAAACTCTTATCCTTAAACGAAAGGCTTAATCGAGATCAGTCCAGATAGTAAGTGCAAGGCTTAGCAAAGCACAGCTGTCCAAGCCTGGCAGCTAAAAGCTGCTAAAAGCTGAGCACTAAAATTGTCACCGTATTGTACCTCATTTCCTGGAACCATGGGCACCAGGATGTGTCATTTATTGTCATCCAGGTCGTTCGCTTTACACTTTGTCCTGATGAACGGTGTAGTAACAGAGTTGGTGACTCTTCCTGACATCTTTCTCCCTGGACCACCGTGGTGGGACGAGGGCTTACGGGCTGGGTCACACCGTGCCTTTTCTGAACGCCAACGCTAGATGGTGTCCCTAAACCTCCCGAAAAACCACTCGGCCTGGGCTTGGCTTGGAAATCTCAGAAATAGTTAAAAAAGAACGGGCTGATGTGACATGATGTGATACGTGTGTCTGTCTGTCTGTGGGTGTGTATCTGTGTCTGTGTGTTTTAAACCCCACACACTATTCATGTGCTTAGTTAATGACACGTGAAACAATGTTCTGTTAGTCCCTGGTAATAATTATTTTAAGCAGGCACATGCTTTTCCTTTCCTGTTTTCCCTGAACACCCACACGAAACTGGAGGATCGTTGATCTGAGGGCATGTTAATGGTATTTCCAGAAGACAGAGCAGATGCTAGCAGTTCTGGTCCCAAACGAATGAGCACTCTTCATGTAAGGGGCAGCTCTCCTAATGCAAGTTGCCTCCTTGAATTTCGCGGCAGTGTTTGTGTGCATTTATCCTTGCAATACTGGGACCTGCACATCCAGAAATGTCTCTCTAATGTAACGTTTTCTGCACACTGTGCTGAATCTAATGGTAATACAGACTTAAGGCTTGATTCTGCTCATACCTGAGAAAAACATATTTAACTTCATTTGTCAGAGAAAAATCCAGAAGCATGCTTGTGTCTGAAAAAAAGGATACAAAGGATTTTTCACCCTGGTTTTATCATGCATAAGCTGTTTTGGAGGTTTTTTGGTGTTCAGCAAGCAGCATGGCAATTACAGGAAGAGGTGGATAAATGAGGAACAGACACTGAGCTTGCACTCTTGTTTTTGTTTCTGTTTTTTTTTCCTGAAAGTGTAACATCTTTTAAAGAGGAGCCAGTTCAGTTTTAAATGCTTGCAAAAATCCATCCCCTGTAACTCGAGACACCCACCTGGACCAGTAAAATCAACTGTTTTACTTCCTTGTATACTCAATGAGCTGGGGAAGATGGGCATTTCCAGCAGGTGATTTTAAGGAGAAGCTTAACTCCCCTGAGTGCAAGGGGGGAGACCCAGGGAGACAAGTTTCCAATTTAGCTGACATGAAGTAATTCAGTGGGTGTTTAAACTGAGATGAAATGACTGCCTCTCACCCTATTACTCACCACCGGATGCATTTATTACTGAGGTTAGGCTTTGCTGTCTTCTAGTATGCTAGAACTGTGACTGGTGTTGCCTTGTGGCCAAATATTTCATTTTTTTTGCAAGACATGTTGTACTTAGAGGTTTTCTTCAAGCCTGACTTTCTGCATAAGGGACGGTGTGAGACATCTTTTTTTTCCCCCTCTTGAGTTAATTTATAGAAAGAAAAGGATCATTTCAAGTTTTTTTATGATTGTCTTGGAAAACCTTTTAATATTTGGCAGAGCAAGTCCGAGACCGCCTCA
>KL257963.1:0-10937 GCA_000699545.1 Podiceps cristatus | reverse complement strand
CAGCAGCCAGCTGTAGATTGCAGGGCAGGCTGCTATACTAATGCTGTTGGACAAACAGGAGAGAAGATGCTTTCAGGTATGATCTTGCATGATAAGTGGTCTAAGACACCGCTTTTGGAAAGCATACTCCTCTGTAATTTGAAAGAGTCTCAAAAGACTTAAGGCAAAGCAAGTTCTGTTTTTGCTTGCACATTGCAAAGCACAGGAGCCACATCTGGGTCTGCCAAGATTGTTTTCCTTGGTCCTTGCAAAAGCAATCTTGACAAATGGGTGTGTCTAAATCAGGTAGAGACGCATTTAGTATAGCAAACTGCAACTCTACCTACACAATTCTTTCTTCTCTATCAAATCCCCTGTTTCACAATCAAGCCTGCAGTGGTGTACAAGACTGTAGTGTGGACAAAAATGTTGAAAATTTTTCTATTGAGCCAAGAATGAAGACAGCTTTTTTTTTTTTTTTAAATTTTTTCCCTTTTTCTTTCTTCCTTTCTTCCCCTCCTGCTGACAGTTCCCTGCCCTGCTTCTGCCCCCTGTCCATGCTTAAGTCTAATATGCTCTGGGAGAAAATCATTACTATGATTTAGATACGTGGCTAGCCTCAGGGAAAGGGAGAGAAGAATGGCGTGATGAACAATTTCTTGATCTTGTTACAACAGAAACAAGAGGACAAAAGGGAAAACCTCCTCTAGGCATGTCTGCTAGGAGGGGTGGTAGCTACGTATGCAGAACAAAGTAGTGGTCTCTGTATTGCATGAAAAGGCTTGTTCCTTAAAGCAATTCCCATTTTCTGTGTACCAGTACAAGGGCTCTTGCATTTTATTTCTTATCAAGTTATGTTTTTAGTGATAAGTACTGTAGCCTAAGCAGGATTTCCCACATGAAAAAGCTGTGTGGGTGCAGTACTTGCTTGCATGAACAGTCAAAAGGAGTTCAGTTGCTTACCCTTGCCTGCTCCTTGACACACATGTAGCCCAGACAGGGTAAGCAAACAGGATAATCAAACAGGATATGGACACTTGACTTATCTGGCTTTTTCTGGCTTTCAACTTCAGATTTTCTTGCAAATTCAAACCCTCTTGTACCCCACTTCCTCTTCTATCATGTTAAGAATGATCATCAGATACCTTGTATATTAAACAATGTTCTGTGTTAAACTCTTGACAAGACGATAATTGTTATTCCTACTTGAATAGTAATACTGTTATTGCTACTACTTGAATAGTATTTCCTCCTTAGCCTTGCCTTGCAAGCCCTACCTTGCTTTCTTGATCCATATATACACAGGAATAATACCATCATAAGAGGAAAGGAGGAGAAAGGTCTTTGGTGAATATGCCAGGGCTTGAGGACTTCATGCCATCATAGCTCAGCAACTGCAGCTATCTTTAAAAATGGTAGCAGGATCTTCCTCTATATATCCATAAAGGAGAAATCATTTCATTTGTAAAGAGTGGCTTGCTTGCCACATCCTTTTTTCCAAGAAAGGATGACAGATATTTCTAGACTACAGCACTGAACTTGTATCACAGTTAGACCTTTTTAAATTCCTGATTTGAGATAGATACATATATATATATATATATATTTATTTGTTTTGAAACCAATGCATGCCCCAGGCAGGTAAAAAGAGTGGTGGCCTTTTAAAGTTACCATATCTAAAGCAGAATGGAGGACAGTTTTAAAACTAATATTTGAGATATATACTGTTTTCATGGAGCTCCTGCCTGATTCTTTTTTCATTGGTCACCTCTCAAATGCTCAAGTGAATGGAATGTATTATTGTACTAAGAGTTCACAGCTTACTTTGACATAGTTGTAGCTTCCTATAAAGCAAAAAAACCCTTTATTCGAGAAAGTTGTAAAAAAAGACAACCTATAAAGTTGTAGATTTAGAGCTAAAACAGGAAGAACTTTATGTAACTTTATGTAGTTCTTGTCCTGTACATGATGATTTTACATTAGTCACTTAACTGCTACGTAGTAACTGCACTGCCTCACAGCAGTGAACATCCACAAGTGAAACTATGCAGAGATAAAATGATGAGCCTTCATCTTGGATTTCTGGGAATCACAGTAATACTTGAAACTCCAAGCCTGCTTTACAATTACAAGCAGACACATCATCATCATCTCCTTTATATGCAAGGACTTTTTTTGGTCTCTGGGTCATAACTTGAGTCACTGAGTCTCAGGCTTCCCTAGAAGAGGGAGGGAATATCATAGTGTTGTGTAAAAATCACACTGGTAAGTACAAGCTGCCATGAGTGTCAGTATTTTTAAAACAGAAGTCAGTGGCAATTAGTTATTTGTAATAGCCTTTGACATCTACTTTTGGGAAAAGTGTGCAAGATCTTTTGTCAGATGGCAATTCAGAGATGAATCTAAGATGTAAGGCACAATGTCTGTCTTAAAGTTCAGTCAGGTTGTTCAGGGTCACATCTAACAAAGCACGGAGATTTGATTAAATGAATTGCAACTTGAGCAGGAGGCTAAATGGTCTCCCTCTTAAATGTTAAAGTAGGTAGGGTGAGATGGTTACAGAATAAATATTGCTTACAAAAACTATTTTACTGGTTTTTACATGGAAATTTTATGACCTGAAAAATTATTTTAAGATTGGTGTTATCAAATTTAAAAGACTTTCTGTAAAATTAGCAGAAATAATCTGTTTCCTTTGCTGATCCTTGACTGTTGGCTGCAGTGCTTTTAGGAAGAATAAGACTGATCAAAGATGAGAAGTGAGATTAATAATTAGAGAACTTTGTAGAATGATGGCAATGGTAAAAAAAAAAAATCCATAAAGGCTTGTAGGTTTCAGAAATGAGTTGCTCAGTACCTGTCACATTTTAGTGTTTTGTCTTAACTCAGACACTTCCCAGTTTGCTGATGCTGAAAGTTTAAGACTCGCTTTCCAAGATGGAATTTCTTGTATTAAAAAACAAAAACCTGAAACAACACCCCCACCCCCCACAAAAACCCAAAGCAACTCAAAGCAAACAAACAAAACCCAAACCACCACCAACAAAAACTCCCCAAACCCCCCAAAAAACAAACCACAAAACTTGAGGCTTTTGGCCTGTTTCTTAGAACAGTGACGTTTTCCTTCCTCCAAAGGGTATCAAAACACTTGAGTTAAAAAATTCAAATCCATAATAGATTTTTTTTTGTCATTGCAGATTTTTCTGTTTAAAAAAAAAAAAATTAAGAACCAGCTTGTTAGGTAATGTTTACTGTTTCAAATGTTTCTTAGGTGGCCCTTAAATCATAGTATCACGGTGCTTCTCAGATTTCCAAACTTTACTCTCTTGTTGATAACTTTAACTGTGGATAGTTTTTTTTGATAAAGTGGAGGGAAACTGTTAGAAGCTCCAAGAAACTGTGCTGGCACAATCACAATGTGTCACAGTACTTGGGAAAGGCATGATTTGTAGTATGTAACATGCAGCACAGCTCTAGCCCAGTCTACTTTCACAGCTCTGTTCTCCCAGTGATTCTTCCAGAGTCTTTGTTCTTGAAAACATCCCTGTTTTCATTTACATTCATTTCAACAGCTATGTGAGCAGTGTAGACACTTTGAAGGGTTAGCCTCTCTTCCTCTGAGGGATTTCTGATATATTTGGTGCCCTTAATCAGAATAATATTAGTGCTTTAGCACAAAAAACTTTAATTTTTAAAATGTAAATGGTGGTAAAAGTGTATATTATTTCTTTTATTCTGGAAACAGTTAAGGATGGTTTAGAGCAGTAGGTTATGAGGACATTTTTTTCAAGTACAGTTAAAAAAAGCTGAGAGAGGTTTAGTACAACTTCTTTCCAACCTGTCTCTTGACATCAGGCACAGGTATTGCAAAACTCTCCACCAAGGCAGACTGAGTCTCTTTTGGGAATTGTCCAAATGTATCACCTGCACAGTGACTGATGCAGTTCTTCATACATTATTTGATCCTAACAATGCCAAAATAAGAGGAAAAAAATACTTCAGACAATGGTAAAAAAATCATGCAATGTTTAAAAGTGACTTTATATGTAATATTTAACAAAGTGAAATAAACCAGCTGTATGAGCCCCTAGCTGTATTTTAAAATACTTACAAACAAAAACCTAAATAAGGCAAAACCCCACTACCCTGTCTTATAAATGAGGTTCTCCACTGTTAGTCACCAATGACAAGTAATTAACAGAAGCCTTGGGCAGAGTTACACTACTGTCCCCATGCTGGGTTCAGATCGCAGCCTCACTAAGAAGATAACGCCCTCTTTACCAGGGGAGCTGCTGAATTGATACTTTACTCCCCCACCTAGTTCTGCCAAAATGAACAGACAAGATCTTCTTTTGCTAGTCTGACTTACTTAGCTGTAGCTGTTCCTTAATCCTTTTCACTAGTCACTCAAAATGACAGTTTTGAGAAATAGAATACTTAGATATGTTAACTTCCACTGAAATAACTGGCTTCAGAAGATGATGTCTCTCCACAGCTTTAAGAACAACTTATTTTGGTTTGTCTCAAGTCAGCCAATTAAACCAAAAGCAAGTTAACTGAACTCCAAGTTATGTACATGTGAGAAAAGAAGAGTAAGTAAGTATTTTTTTATTATTATTATTTTCTAGTATTTGTAGGAAGGTGTGGAGAGAGTTTTTGTCATATTTTAGTTTGTCTAGCAGATAGGAAGTAGCATCTGGAAATGGAAGATGAGTATCTTGTACTCCAAAAGATATTTCAAAATACTTAACTGAAAATTCTTCAGACAGATATAACTGAAATATGGGGCTCTGAGACATGTGGTATTTAAGCTGCCTTTGAGATGCAGAATGATGTTTCTGGTTAACTCAAGAACCAAAAGGAGCACATCCTAGTACTTACCAGTGGTTGCTATGTTAGAGATGTTTTAAGTTTTTGTGGCTGTTGCTTCTGAACTGTTTTGTTAGTGATTAGCAAAGGGGAAGAAAACAACCACCAACACCATCTTTAAAGGGTCTTGGAGCCAAAGATCAGTTTTAAATTTTAGAAAAGGTCACAGACCATCAACATACAATAATAATGAAAGGAAGTAGTTAACTAGTTAACTTCTCTCTGGCTAGTGTTCAAAATGAATATATTAATGTATTTTGGCTACAGGACACTCTTGGCAACACAGAGACCTATACAAAAAAGCTCTGCAGCAATAACAATTCCTATATATATTAACTTCTCAATTATAGTAATTAAGATGACTGAACAGCTTTCCCCCTTCAGTCATTAAAAAGAACAGGTCATAAGGAAACCTTTAAAACAAAGTTCCTTGACAAGTGAAAATAATGAAAACACAGTTATTTCCCATCAAAGATGATAAAATGTCTTTTATGTCTTCTCTCAAAATTATGTCTTTTGCACATTAACAGAAATGGTTGAGCATCTTTGGATGTCACATCCATCTAGGGGGTAAAAAGATGGTGGCAAGGTATTGGTGCATTCTAAAGGCCTTGACTTTTAACTAAAAATTCCACAGACTTAAGAGGTTATGGTCAGGTCAATAACTAATCTGGGAATGTCAGAAATCCAAGGTGCCGTACTAAAAGATAGCAGGTAATCCATCTACATGCAGTGCATCATCTGCAGCTGAAAAGGGGAGTTTAGTTTCTGAACTTGAAAAAACCATCAGGTTTGTTCAATGCAGAAACAGGTCGTGTCAGTTGCTGGAAATAAAGGCAAGTACACGGCAAGCTTAACCATTCCCACCAGTCTCCAGCATAAAGTGAGTACACTTCCCAGGGGAGTAATCAGTCTTACGTACTTGAAGCTTATCTTACCTTTTTTGATACTGAAGATTTCACTTTCCTAAAAGCTTCTTCAAAGTGTTTATGGGAAATCTTGATTTCTCCTTAAAGAATAAAGCATAGTAAGTTACTAGATTGAGTTGCAGGCAAGTGACAAGTGACTGTTGCATGTTTGGAGGCACCATTCATGAAACCTAACTCCATGTGCCAGTCAGATGAGATCCAATTCAGCCGTGTTATGAACACCTGAACTCTTACATTTTATGTAGCTTTCTGCCTCTGATCTTAGGCACGATCTTCATCCCTCTATCCCCTGCACCTTAAGCCAAAGAATATTTACTTGTTTCAGAAAGTTATTTTAGATATTTATGTTTCCACCTGCAGATTGAGAAAAATGTCAAGTTAACTGCAGTTTACCTCAAATCCAGTTAGAATTCAAGTCCCTTAATGCTTCCAGTTCTGGGCTTTATTTTCTATACATATTTAATATTTATAACACTGTATGAGGAAAACTCAAGTACCTAGAAAACATTTTATCATTCCTAAAATGAACTAACATGAATCCATCTACTACAGGATGCTCAATTCATAATTTACTTCATTTCATTGTCTTGTGTGGTATTACCCACAAGTGATGAAAAGCTGTCTTCACTTCTAACTCCCAGTCTTTAAGTTTATGCAGATACCCTTTTTGACCTTAATGGAGCTATCCACAATAATCATTCCTAATCAAAACCTTTGGAAATGGCTGGATTAGTTGTGGGGGTTTTTTGTTGGGTTTTTTTTGTTGTTGTTTCCCCCCCCCCCTTGCCTCTCTATTGTGTGTGCATGCGTATAATTGTGACTTTTCAGATGACCTTGGAAAATATATTAGGCTTTCATTATGCATCTGATTTATAAGAACCACACTAGAACTGTAATGGCTTTGAATCATTATTTTTGATCTAGTACATATCCTGTCTCATCTGGTTTTTAACAACAGTAGGTTAACAGAGCAGAATGTTTGTATTTCGTGTTTTGAGGGAACTAGCACATTCATTTGCAGGGGGGAAGAAACAAACTATAAAAACCTTCACTGTTGCGTGACCTGGTTACCCATTTTGCTCGCTGTAGATGGAAAAAGCTCTTGATTTGAGATGGAAGTTTCTGAATTTATCCTGTTTGTTTTTATAATTATACGGAATAGCGCAGGCTTGATTCAAAGATGTTAATCACTTGAATTCAGCCTTCACATTTAGGATTGCAGCCTGAGCACTTACTGCGTGGATGATGGCTGCCAGCAAGTCCGTAATATATGCACAGCTTGATCTGCATGTTTATAGGTGCTGCTTGTTTGGGATGTCCTTGGGTTTGGATTTCCCTGGCTGGTATGAAAATGTGTGAGGTGTGAGACCTTGTTAATTTGTATCTTCAGAAGGGTAGTGTGTGTACATAGGCTGGAGAATTTCTTCTTTCAGTGTTACCACAGGACATGCACAACTGACTCCCCTCCCACCCTTTGTGTGTGACTGTAGCCGTGTGCTGTGTGCTCCTCAGTCAGTACTCTGGAATCACCTGGCTGAGCTGAGGGCTGCTCCTTTTTCTTTTGTAGAAATTCTGATGCAACTTCATTGTTATACCTGATATTTTCCCTCTGGAATAAATTCAGGGGGGTGTTTGGGGTTTGTTTGTTTTGTTTTTTGGGTTTGGTTTTTTTTTTAAACACTCAATAGTGGTTTGCTTGAAGGGACTTTTTTATAGTGAAAGGTATCCTCTTTGTGCTATTTCTTAATGAGAATCCATAAATTCTGCTTCCAACTTCAACAGTTCCAGGAGAGCTGATCGCATCAGTCACTGCAATGTGGTTGTTGCCAGATAGCGTGGTTTGTTGGGGGCAGGGGAATCCTACAAAGATTGGGCAGATACTCAGTTTTATCAGGTCCTCTGGAGTTCCTCATCATTGGCCCAGCATTTGACTGCTCAGAAGAGTTGGAGTTTCCACTTCTGGTTCCCTCTTCCAAACCAGTGATGAAGATGCCACATAAAACAGATTTCAGCACCCGTGCCAGAGTGGGACCCGACTGCTGCCTGTTCCCTATCCTGAAAAGTGACCACTGAGCCTTACTCTCTATTTCATGTCCTTTAATCAGCTTTCACTCCACCAAAGGATCTTTCTACAATTCTTGGAGTTTACCAGTCCTCTGGTGGCTGTAACAACAGGTTACAAAATTTGGCCAACAGTTCTGCAGTTTCATAGACAGGTTCCTTTGTGTGAAAACTGTCTGGTCCTGGTGACTTACTGCAAACACCCTAACTGACCTATTTTAGTTTAATACTTCCTGTATATTTACTTCTAGTTACAAAGAATGTATAGGGTATGAGAATCTCTTGATGCTTTCAGTTGCAAAGATGAATGCAGGGAATTCCACTGACCTTCTAAACTATGACCTTACCCCTGAGCATCCCTTTTTGTACATTATTGTTTTTTAAGATAGCCAGCGACCCCATATCACCTGCATAGTCTGTAAAGCTGATCATCTTAAGTAAAGAGTCTATGAGCCTTCTTGTTAACAGCAGTTAAAAGCAAGTGTGATTTAACAAATGAGATTAATTACAGTTTTGTGTCTTTGCAGTTGAATTTGAAAAGCAAGATATGGTCCTTGTTTGATACCGTCAAATTAAGAGGAAGGGAAACCAGCTAGTCTTCACTCATCTAAATACTTAATCTTATTTTAAAATAAGACTATACTTGTTGATATACTTCATTATTTTATCATTAATTTATTGAGATAAATTGTTTTAAATAATAAAACATTCATACCTACTAATGGTTGGACTCGATGCTCTTAAAGGTCTTTTCCAACCTAAATGATTCTATGATTCTACTTATTCAGAATAAATGGTTTTATCATCAGAAATAAAGACAAACTATGTTAATGCAAGTAGCCAAGGTATAGATTACTGACAGTTAACTTCTCCACAGTATTAAGCATTGTGTCTGCTTTTACCATGCAATAAGCATGAAGTAGCATAACTTAGTTTCAGTGAGAGATAAACTACTTTACTTAGCAGTAGGTAAAAGTATGCTTATGCCTAATAGCTAATACTCTTACATTAATATCATAGACTTTTTCACTTGGACTTTTTCTGATAATCATGTCCTTAATGATACTGATCTTTCTAGCTGATTGATGCAGTTTTCTCCTTTCCCTTTCCTCCCTCCCTCTTGTGGAGGCTATATATTGTTTCACAATTTGATTAAAAAGTTACAGGCTTAAAAACAAAAGTGAAAGCAAAATTAAATTCTCATAGCTTCATTTTATTATTTTATGGAGTTTTGATGACTCCTTCTTAAAGTAATTTAGCTTCTGTGAAAGACCCAAGTTGAACTTAACTATAAGTAGTGGTTCCTTGGGGAAATAAGTTAAAATACTGATATTTTAAATTTACATCTTCATTTACACTATTATAACTTTATATGGTAATGAGGACCTTGAATAAGAATTTCAAGGAAATGAAATGGGAAAGAGCAGCAAGGTTGTATGCTTAGTTCAGTGAACTTTAACCTTCATCTTTACTTTTAAAGCAAGTAATAATAATTGTAGACTATTTGCTCTTCTGTTTTATTCCTTTAACAAGTTCACCTCTACTGCCTTCTATCTGCTATGTAGTCTTCTGCTGTATCAGCAGAATGTTTTTGTTGAACTCAGACATCAAATATACCAATGATGAATCTTAGCATTTTTTTCACATCGACACATCTGATTTCACATTACAAAGAAGTACGCAGAGATGGTGGCAGTGCATATCTTTGGAAGCAAAAAGTATAACGAAATACATTTAAAATGCACTAAATTGACTCTAACGGCATACTTTTGTGTACCTCTGTCAATACCCGATACCTGTGCATAATGTTAGCATTGTAATAAATTAGTAGTTGTATCTTGGGATTCTTAAGTCTAGATAAAACAAGGTGCTTGCGAGAGCAGAGGAATCCCTCATTTGAGGTATGCCTCATACCAAAAGCTAAACACCCGAGATCAAGAATGGCACTCAGATTTTCCTAGTGCTGTTACTACTAGGTGCATATGTTCAGTTACACAGTACAGATGTGTGCTGAAGGTATGTCATCACTATCTGTGCAGTTACAACTATACTCAAATCTGCAAGTATGTCAGTGTAATTAGTCTTTGATAGTGATCTGGAAATTTGGCAAAGACGTAGTCACTGTGGTATCTATTCATACTACCATTTAACAAACTTTTCTTTAAGATAAGGTTTGATTCTTTTAGGAAAAAAAAAATACTGAACCTCCAGCATAACCATTTTTTCCTGTACTCTCCTCTACATCTCCTTCAAAGATGTTTACATGTTCTTGAAACAAATCTGACTTAATTTTTGTTTGATTCAGGAGTCATCAATCATTTATGTACAGCATGTACACCTTTATACTTGTCTTGAACTACCTTAAATACTTTACATTCGTCTTCTCACTGTTAAGATTTCTGTAAAGCTTTCTTACCTTTCTTGCTTTTAGTATTCTGCAGGGCCATTTCCTGTCTCAAGGCGCAAATTGAAGCCTCACGCACTAGAGCAGAAAGGTCTGCCCCTCTACGGATACAAACAAAATGGGTTATTTTAGGATAAATTTCTCTCCTCTTCTGCTGATGGCACATAGAAAGGCAAGACACTACAAATGATGCTAAGAGACTAGTTGTACTGTAATAAAGGTTCACCTTAAGAACATTGGAAAGAGGTCCAAGGACTACCCAGTGCTGCCACCTTTATTATGGCGTGATATCCTCCAGAGTTTAGCCTCAGATTAAGATAAAATAAATAAGAACCAAAGCAAGAGGCAAAAACCCCAGCCAGCATCCTTGAATGTGCCAAAGGATTGATTAATACTGTGCCACTTGGAACATGGTACATTTTCTTAATAAGTCTTATGAAAAATTCAAACGGAATCACCTGTTATTACAACAGGGAGTTGCCTTGCTAAACACTGGATCAACAGTTAACATGCTCTTAAAATAACAGTATCTATAAAACATGGGCGGGTAATCTTTCTAAATATGCTCCCAGTTGTTGAACATTCCACAAGCTTTCAAACTGGTGCAAGTCATTGAACCAAAGAAAACTTTCACAATTAGCTTTCCATGCTTCATTTGAGATGCTATGAATACTGCTGTACTTAAAACAAACAAA
>JMFS01013944.1:0-23434 GCA_000699545.1 Podiceps cristatus | reverse complement strand
CCGTGTCCACCGCACCACTCAGCTTGGTATTCCCTTGAAAGAAGGTGATGCTTGAATTTCTATACACTGACAGGTATAGAAACAACATTTCTTCCCAGAGGGATGGCTGTTAGATGAATAGAACTTTAGCCTGTGCTATAGAACACCTGGAAGAAAATCAAAGTCAGAAGGCAAACTCTAGAGCTATCTAAACTATCAGCAATGGCTTCAAATGTGTTCTCTTGCTTAAATATGAACTTTATTAAGTGGATTTTCAAAATAATAACATGAAAGTAGCTCATTGACTCTGAGAGGTTTATGGCAGTAAGATGAGATCTATAAATTTCAGAAGTTTGGTGACATAAAGTTGTCTTTGAACTTTGACTTCCCTTACCCAGAGGACTCATTTTCCTGGACTCTCATGTAGTCCAGAGAAAATGCTTCTTAAAGATGTTGAGGCACCAGTAATGGTTTGATTATTTGACATCTCTTTCATAAGCATCTCCTCCAAAGATGCCAACTGATGATATCTTGGCCAGACAAGCTTCAGAGGCACATTGCTATAGATGAATGATCCAGTCAGTCTAGATGCAAGAAACTTTTATCTTTGAGATAGGATCCAAGGATGTTGACTAAACAGATCCATTTACTGTTGGAACACCTTCTCTTCCTTTCCTTGCTCTTATTACAGGAGTTGCTCTTCTTCACTTCATCTGACAAACTCTAAACTTTTATTCACTGGAACCCACTTAACAGTTCTGTGTCAGAGATAACACACATAAACCCCTTCCTGGTTCACTCTGCATTTAAATTCTCCCACTGTGTGAAAACAGGAAAGTAGCTCCTACACACTGCTTGAACTAACAGCTGTGACTTGTTAGACTGCTAAAAAGAAGAGATGAAAACTCTCTTCTTAGTAGGGGAGGCTATAAAATAAGAAAGCAGGGGTAAAAGGGAGAAGGGGAGAAGGAGGTACGTTCCTCCCGTGGAAGGGAGGAAGAAACTAAAAAAACCCTATAAGCCAAGGAGGCTACCATAGTCTTTTTCTAGTCTTGCTTTATAAGAGCATCCCTCCTTTAAAAGAATAAATGAAAAGAAGCCATACTGGCCACGCCTACATGATCTTTTAGGAGACGGTCTAGCTTTTAGGTTTTAGTGGAAACGCTTGAAAGATTAAGTTCTCAAGATAAAGTAACTGTGTTTCTTCTGGACTCCTTAGGGAAAGGCTTTCAATGCCATAGCACATAACAGCATGTTTCTCAATGGCAGAAAGGCAATTTCTGTGCCCTGGAATGACAAACACTAGGAATGGATCTGCCATACTGGGCAAGGTCTAGGGAGCCTAAAAATGTCCCAAATTTGATAACCCAATGAAAAATAGTATCTTTAAAATAGATTTTGTGAACCTACCTTTAAGATATTTTTAAAATAGCTTATGATTTTACAAATTTCTTTCTTACATAGGAAAGAGGTTTGTTCTGAATACCTATCTCTAGTGCAGCTACTTGAAAATAAAGTCCCTGATAAATTCATCAGTTTCATTGCATTTAGTTTGTAAATTCAGTATCCTTCCCAGCAGCATTTATAAATAGGTACAACATTTACCTCTATGCAAATATTTGAAATATCATAGTAACTTATTTCAGATTTTTAAAAGTCGACTGAATATTTTATTAGCAGCTCAGCTACTTCAAGAAATCTGTAAAAGCTTAAAAATGAATAGAAGGTAATATTATTTTTTCCCATTAGACTCCCTCATATATCTTTTAAATTCTTCCTTACACCTTGCACTTGGGCTGCATTTTTTCTTTCCTGGAGGTAAAAATACTCATTTGTCTTGAATTACCATATGAGCTGCTTCATTTAATGCTTTCCTTTACTATTTGTCTGGTTTGGGGTTTTATCATTACAATCCCTTTTAAAGTAGGGAATGCTTTTACACTTTATCTCATATTTAATAGTAAAGAAGTATAAATACCAGTCATAATAATTTAATAACAACATAAGATGATAAACATTAATGTCTCAGCACAATGTGTCTTAGAAACTGCTCTCTGCAAGACAGCATGATGATGGTTATAAATTTGAACTGTCCCATAATTTAAAAACACCCAAACTCTCAAATGCAGAAAAGTACATAACAGTACTACACAGCAATTCGGGAAGAGATGAAGTACATCATGCCTAGTTCAAAATTTAGAGGGAATGCAGTCAGTCAGCTGGAAACTAATCACAAAGCTATACTTAGCACCTCAATTTTTGAGAAAGATGCTACCAATCTTTAATAAAATCAAACAACAAATAACTCGGGTTTATACTTCATCAATAAAACAGTACTTTCTGAATCATAACTCTAGCATCAATATCATGCATAGTTCAGTCGTGGAACACAGAACTGAGAAGGACACTAGGGGCACAAGAACATGCACAATTTCCCTCTTGCAGAATTCACTCCCAAGGCCCCTATAATGACAGGGGATTTGTTAGGTGAAATGAGATCAAAAGATCCTAAAGTGAACCACTTTACAAACTAAACGGAATGGCACCCTCCACCCCCACCTTGCAACCCCGAGAAGGTTCTTGTCAACTTGATCAGTAAAAACATTTTATTTCTGACATGAAAACAGTGCACCAAATCTGAAATACCATCAAAGCTGTGGCCAGTATCATCAGAGAAAGATGGAAGAGTGAAAAACATTTTAAAAGTGAAATTACACTAACAAATAGGAGAGAAGAAAACAAGAAATTTTTTCTTCTCTTCAGGCAATGAATGGAAACTCTGAAGCATGGGATACATTAATTAAATGCAACAATTAGATACAACAATTACTACTGAAAACTCATGATGCAGCAAGAGATGAAGAACTTCATCTAATGAGTGTGTCTTGGCTGGCTCAATCTTCTGTCCTTGTACATATCAGCCATAGGAAAGCCTTGGATCCCATACCAAAATGTGTCCTTGAACAGCCAGTTTGCTTTCATGGACGTGCCTAGTATCTACAGGACAGAAACCATGGCAGTACCCAGCCTTTCCTGTTATCTGTGCCACGGTATCTCATTACCAACTTTTCTGGCTTCACTCTCTTCCACTTAGTAGCTTTACAGCAAACAAAGCACAAGGCACCAACACTTCCTGGCACAGCCATACATGGAAAGCAAATCTTCGTTTAGTGCTCTTAGAAGAATGACAGCAAACCAGATGCACAAAGCCTCATTTCACAAGCTTTACATTGCAACTTCATGACCATCCCTAGTCTGCCCTTAATTTATCAAGCTTCACCTTGTAAGCCATTCAGATTCCTTGCACCCATTACCCTGTCTGGAAGACAGTTCCAGAAGTCCATTTCTCTGTTGCTTAGAGAACTTTAACTTCCTGCCTAAATGTATATTGATCAATTCATATCCATTTGATCTTATTTTTTAACTTGAGTTGTTGTTCTCCTTACTTGCCTTTTACCCCCAAATGTATTTCTAGAAAGTAATCATATCCTCTTTGAATCATCATCTTGGTCAGCCAAACCAAGCTGCATTCTTTTAATCTCCTCTCGAAAGACTTTTTTACCATTCCATTAATGGTCCTTGGAGACTTTTTCTGGGTTTGTTCCAGTTTAAATTCATTTTTTTTTCCAGTACAGATGGTCAGACTGATACCAGTAATCCAGATGAGATCTTAACAGTATTTTGTCCTAATCATATCAATATTTTCCAATACTCATGGAAAATGTGTTTTTCACATTTACAGTGGCCTTCATGGCTGAAAAATACTACTACTGCATTTATCTTAATAAACACAGACCTCTAACTTCCTGCACCCCTGCTGAGCAATGAGCCTCCAGCTCACAGCAGAAGGCCCCTAAATGCATGACTTTGCAGTATTACATTTTTTGTCATCGTGATGACTCCAATTGACAGTCATCTCATTCTTCCTATCATATAGGCAGATTCTCCTTATTACTAGTATTACCTCCCAACTCTCCATTATCTGCAAATTTCATGAGCACAAACTGGGTTTTGCACTAAGGTCACTAATGTGAAATATTAAACAGAATCAGTCTCAACATGAATCTCTGAAAAATTCCATAAACTCCCTAAATTTTTGCAACCTCTCCTTCAAAATACCCCACCATAAGCCTTAATCCAGTTTTCATTCCAGTTCCTGTCCTCTCCTGCTTAAATAATGATCTGATGCATCAGATCCACTGTGTTGCTTTTTTTTTTTTAAGAAGTCCCTTATGAAATAAAGATGAAGTTTGTCTGACGTGATCTACTTTTGATAAAACCATCTCACATTTTATCCCATTTTCTGTTTACCTCCATTTACATGATCTTGATTGCTCCTTCCTTTCAAACTTTTTCTAAGATTTTGCACAATGTCAAGGGCAAAACAATCCTGTAGCTTTTCCCTCTCTTTTTAAAAACAAACAATTTTTGATACTTGCCAGTCACACGGTACCATCCCAGAATTGAAAGATTAATTGAAAATCCTTGCTAGCAGAGTTGCAATTTCATGTCCCAGTTCTTTCTGGCACATAATATAGGTTTCCTGTTTTCTCAGGGTAAGAAGACTATATTTTCTATATTCTTTCACAATGGTGATAGTCATTTCTATTACCCTATCATTATTACCATTGGGTATACTATCCTTGTTCTTTGAATGTCATTATCTTTATTCTCCAACTAATTCTCTAATGAAGAGAATTCTCCATTTAATTCTAATGAAGACCACACTTCTTCCTTATAAAACCTCTTTTCATACTTAAATACGGTAGGATACCAAACTAATGGAAGTATATGTCTTATATTAGTGCTATAGTTAATGTGATGTAAGGAATGGACTACATAGTATAAAACAGTATAAAGGAAACTCCATTAACATTGTTTGGCTCAGTGATATTTGAAGAAATCGTTGAAATCAAGAAAACATTCACAGCAAGGTATAATTCCCACCAGTACTTCCTACTAGACGCACCAAGTTTGTTGCAATTTTTCCCTTTAGTGTGAAAAAAAGCATTGATTTCATTCCTTATTTCATGAAAGAAGGATGAGAAGAAAGGTGTTGCAAAGGGAAATGAAGAACAGCTAAGTTTTATGCAATGAAATTTTATCAGAGAAGTGTATATTTTATAAAATCCAAGTTTATAGTCTATAAACAGAAGAACATACAGATTCACTGGCTTGCTATATTTGCCTCTTATTATTCTGTAGTGCTTTTTTTTACTATTACTATTCCATGAGAGAAGCCCATTTAATTTCTTCCTGAGGTAGCATATGGCAGAAAATGCCATCCCTATGCCATTATATGCAGCTGAGAACAAGGAGCAATCACTAAAATTAAGTTCTTATTCTCTTTTTATTCAGAGAGTTACAACATTTCCTCTATCTGCCTTTTCAGCCCACAGAAATGTGAAATAAAATACAGAGTTCTCATAGTTCTTCAATCACAGTTTTCAATCATCCATGAGACTGGAGAACCATGTACAAAATTTACAGAAATGACATCACTTTCCTTTCATTCCAGCATCTCCAGGCTCCCATCAAGCTCTGCTCAGTCAACCTAGTGTGCCTGGACAAACATGGTAACTGATCAATCTGGCAACTAGTTAAACATAACAGCCTTTAAGGTTTTTCCCAAGTTAATCTAAGACAGGACAAAGTAAACAAAGAATTGAGTCTAAATAATGCTTTTGAAAGCAAAAGCGATCCCTAAAAGAGGTATTTTTCTTCCACAATATTTTTAAAGCACTTTATAGCCTTCTCTAAAAGATCTGTCTTTAGGATACTTGTTTCCTATTTGACTGCCTTGGCCTCTTTCTTACTCCTCTTCAATCTCACTGCTCCCATTAAAGGATCACAGATGTTGCAGAGACAAGCATTCACAAGCTGGCAAATGTCAGGAGTAGTTTTTGTTCATGCGTATTAATTAGAATAAGTTTATAATTGCATGATCACGTAATATTTCCATGGTACTACTCCAATGCTCTACCCAGACAGTGCCTTTTACCCTCTTTTGTACTTTATCCATTTTCTGTATGACTTCCAACATCTAAGAACATGTAATTGGACTATTTCATAATGCAAAGATAAACCAGTTTGGAGTCAAGTTTGTCCAGGAAGCCTACATTCTGTTTTTCCCTTTTCTGAATGCATGACTTAGAACTTTAAAATTCTTTTTGAGATATTTTTTTAAGTAAAATGCATTTTTTTCCTATATATTCATAGGTCAGAAAATACTTTAAAATCCTTTCGTTGGATCTCTGGCATATCACAGTCTATTAAATGTCACTCTATACTGAGGCTACTAACTTATTTTTCACTGATGAATATTAAAAAAACCCCAATCCTGTTTTGATTTGAAGGTTATTCATATTTCTTTAGAGAAACTTTCAAATCTTCATTTTAGGAGATGAAGAATCTCCATCTTCCTCTGTAGCTTATTCTGTCACTATTGAAAAATTTGAATTTTGTTTCTAATGTGAATTTATAAGGATATAGGTTCCAGCACAAAAGGATTCTATTGTACTACGCCTGTCTCCCTAAAATGAAAAGCCCTTTAGAATGAGGGATTTTCTCCACAGGAAAGTATTTATACATTGTAATCAAATAATTTCTGATTAATCTCTCTTTTCTCTCTGTCTTTTTTTGTTTTTTTTTTTTTTTTTTTTTTTTTTTTTTTTAAATGAACTAAGCAGACTAGGCTCTTCAGTTTTAAAATAACAAAACAATTCTCCAGAATTATTTCTGTGGCTCTCTAGCCACTCAAAGTGCTCTGTTCCCCCTCATTCTTTTTAAAATGCAAGCCCCAGAAATTTATTCAGGATTTCCGTGCCAGTTCCATATCCAAAATTTAAATGACATCTCAAGTGGTCCATTTCCTATTCAAATGACCTATTTTTGCCAAATCATTACAGTTGGAACCCATGTTGAGTCATTTGTCCACTGTGACCTTGAAATCTTTTCAGAATCAGTTTTCCAGGAAACAACTCCTCTTTCTATAGACTAACAGATAATATGTTTTCTGTCCCTAAAGATATGATCTTGCTTTTGGCAGTGTTAAAATACAATTTTCTTTGAATAGGCATAAATTAATCAAACAGTCCAAGTGGTCCTGTAAGACTACCATGGTTTCATTCAGTAAGTACTATTTCTCCCTTTTTTGTATTATTCACAAAATTTACCAAATACATTTAGTACCATTTATTTATTGAAATAATGAGGAAAATATTGAATAGCATTAGACTTCCCCTATCCTGCTGATAGCATTAGTATCAATCTCCATGCAAGGTAAACTCCACTCATGATGACTCCCTATTGACAACTACTTTTTTGTGTTCCAAGAGCAGCACATGCCTTGTTGACACTGTATAGGGTTCATTCTTGAACTAGAATGGGGTATTTTTAGCACCAATTCAACTGCCTTATAAGAATCTATATATATTGCTTCTATAAATCAGTAAACATATAACTGTCAATCTTCTTTGACTAGAATGATTTTCTGTAAATCTACTTTGACTGGCATTCATTATATTTCCAGTCTTTAACTCTTTTTTAAAACAAATCCTTAATAACGTTCCATTACATTGGCATGGATGGATGCCAGGCTAACAAATCTATAATTACTTGGGTCAGTCTGCTTACCTTCTAGAATATTAGCACAACCTTATTACTCTTCCAATTTTATGGAATAAATAATTAATTAGGGGTGAATGCAAATTCCATCATATGAACCTATGTTGATCTCTCTAATAATAGGGTTCTAATCTTCAAATTCATAGTACATGCCGCTGTCAGAGTCAGACTGCACTAACAAAATCACTGGTATAAATGGTAAACTCCAATACAGGTCAGAGAGTAGAGGGGAGTAAGATGTACTTTGCTGGTAGATTTCAGGTATATTTTATGATAGCAAAAGAACTCTGGAACTCAGGTTTAATTACATGTTCTGTTAATTAAAGAATTTCTTTTCCTCCCTTTTTGTTTACCGATCCTAGCTTGTGCTGCTCTTCTCATGTCTTGACAAATATCGTACTCCTGTCTGACCCACGACTATCCCTTCCTACCCATTCCTTTGGATAGTCAGGTAGCTTGCTTTCTCTCTCCTCTGTTCCCCCTCGCAGCAAGAAGCAGCAGCTTTAAGATACAAGGAAGAAGGTCTTGCCAGTTTCCTCTCTGGTGCCATGACACCAGGAAAACAATGTCTGGAAAATTCATGGTCCATGCTAGTCTGTTCAGAGAATTTTTGTAAAAGGACTATTTTTACTCCTTTTAGAAAGGAGACCCATCAGGGGGAAGGAAGATCAGTACAGACAGAGGATGCTCAGTGGATTTGGCCGCCAGATTCTGACAAGCCATTCCAGAATATTTAAAAATAGTGTTTTTCAGAGATTAGCAGTTCAACCAAGTTAATCTGAACCACCATAGAGGCATACTGAGCTTGCTGAACAGAACTGTATATATTTTGTAAAACTGATATCTTTCAGAATTTTAATATCTGTCCAATCCACTCCCAATTTTTACTACTCTAACATGACATAACTTCTTCCCATATATGTCATGTACAAAGCCTGTAAATGTTAAAAGAAGGAAGTAGGCTTAGAGACTACCTACTACATTTCTGCGACTTTTTCCCAATTTAGACCAAAATCCAGCAATTGTCTTAATAATCAGTGATGCTGGCTAAATAACATTTCTAATTATAAAAAATCCCAATAAAAATCAAAGCACATCTTTTCTCCCTGTGTGGTGCTAGCCGTTAATTAGATGTGCCATTTTTTCACTATGACTGTGACAGCAGACTTGTGTGTCCATAAACTTTCTATCCCTCAAAACCACAACGTAACACCTTTTGTAAATGCAGCATCTCTGAAAAACAAAACCGGTAAAGTCTGTTGCGTTTTGACCACAGCTCACTTTGGACTCAACACAGACTTGAATGCCTGTGTTATTTTGATGAAAGTATAGAAACCTTTTAGATCCGATTTCCTTTGACAAAAAGGTGACCAGTGTGTTTAGGTCACTTTATGCAATGCAAGCCATCATCTTACTGTAAATGAAAATCAGGTCAACAATTTTCCACGGAGTTCCTCTGAATGCTGTCAGGAAGGTGCAGCATCAATCCTCTTCTTTTAATCAAGCAAACATGAAACTGATGGTTCCCGGAGCTCCCAAAATGGGCATATCATGGTGTCAGATGCTCCATTATTTTACAATTATATTTTCAACGTGTATTGAACACTTACCATACAAATGTTTAAAGTGATTTTTAATGTAAATAGCTTTATTCTCTTTATTTTCATCATTAGAACAAATGAAAAGAACCCTTTTACACTTCTCTTTTGAACTAGCAGGCAACATCTATACCAACCTGGACACAATATTCTTTGCTTTTCTTTTCAGACACAAAATCGATAGCATTAAGTAGGAACTCATTTTTCTCTATGGATACTTGTATCCATTATTGGATCATTTTTCATGTGCAATGAACCATCTGCTTTAATGTCAAAGTTGATTCTTTTAGTTGTTCCTTTAATTTTTTTCTTCTGTCTCTTCACTAGCAGTATCTAATATGAAACCACAAATTTAAATCTGTCTGAAAGAGAGTATTCAGGGCAAAGTGCTTCAATCACTTTTAAATTGCTCATTTTGTGCTACACTGAAGGTGATGTTTTTAGAAGAAAAGAAGGTTGCAACTTTCTATCAGTTCAAGCCTTTGCCTTCATTTCTTTCTTTTCTTCCTTTTTTTTTTTTTTTTTTTTTTTTTTAAGGTGCAGTCACCAATTGATCTGTCATATTGTGGTTTTCAAAGATGAACTGAGAAAGCTCTGAAAGAAGGTTGCTGTTGAAGAGCTGCCGGAAGACCTAGAGTAGGGAATTACATTTTCATTGTGGCTAACTTTCAATGACACTGAAGATGTCTCACTTGGAAGATCATCAAACCCATGTTTTCTCTTCCACTTCAACAGACAAAGCTTCATTCATTTGATGTGAAGCCTCTGAAGAAACTAATTTACTTTTTGAAATAAGTGTGAATTCTTTTTATCTTGTGATTTAACAACTCTTGACAATGCTTACATTTCACTTCAGAAAAATTAGCTGCTTTTATAACTTCAGCCTTTCCAATAATTTTTTCCCACTAAGCCTTTTAGTATTCCTTTTCTCAACCCAGGTTAATATACATGGAAGATTAGTAATAACTACTTCTAAATTACCTATTTGTTGTATTAATAAAAAGCTTTCCCATTTACTAAAATTACCATAAAAAATCATGTTCTCCAATGATTTACCTTCCATTAATTTCTAGCAGATCAAATCCATTTTTGATTACATGATACTCTTAACATATTTTATCCTTCACAATATCTAACATTTAGCTCCATCCCTGTTCTCCTGTGACTATCATGCATTCCCTGGAAGGCTTCCAGTTCTGTAACTATGCAAATGCTTAGTACAAAGAAAAAGTATTTTAAAGTTTTATGAGATGTATTTCACAAAGATTTCATGAAAAAAAATAAAAGGGGGGGGGGAGGTGATAGGAATAAAAGTGAAACAAGACCTAACTTCTGGAAAAGTATATTATTTTGGAGTTTCTTTCTAGAAAAGAATCCTGATATTTTTTGAAGTCACTGGAGGTCTGGAACTAGCTTCCTATTAAACAGTTCAACATACACTGTGTTGTGACTTATGACAATGTTACTGGGCTACAAGAATAATGCTCCAACTTCTCATTCTGTAATGCAGTGATAAGACCTTGTGATCTCCTTTGCTGAGAGATGCTTTACACAGAAATTGCAATTTCTACCTGAACTACAGATAAGACTTTCAGAAAATTTCTTACTAAGTTAGAAGTCATTCTGAAGCTCCCAATGCAGGTTTTTAAAAAGCTAGTGGAGGAAAAATATCGGAAAAGAGAAAATGAAGATGGATGACAGCTGATGGTCACTTTTACGGTGAAAACATGGAAGTTATTTTTGGTTTAAATATCTACTGCATAGAAGTCTAATGGTTTCTGCTCCCAACTTTACATAGTACTTAACAGATACAGAGAAAATCCTCCCAACATTTGTATCATACAAATCAGAGTATCTATTTCCTTTTTACAAAATTTTATTGAAGTGAATATTGGTGAAAAGTGCTTGGTTGCCATCACTGTTGTCTGAAGTGTTTGACATATATACAAGATTGGGGCAGCCAAGGTTGGAGAAGGGCAAACTTCTGACATAAGAAGCCACTGGAAAGGACCTTGAAATCTCATCTCATCTCATCTCATCTCATCTCATCTCATCTCATCTCATCTCATCCTCATCCTCATCCTCATCCTCATCCTCATCCTCATCCTCATCCTCATCTCATCTATCTACTGTCCTAATGCAGGACAGAAATATCAGTAACATTTCTGAGCACAGGTAGTCTGAACATAAAGAACTCTAGTAGAGATTTGACATAATCTCTTCACAACGTATGCCAGTGCTTCATTTTTCCTACATATTCCCCCCAATATCTAATCTGAATTTCTCTAGCTGCATTTCAAACCTCTTATTTCTTGTCCTATCCACGCTGAACGTGGAGAAAAATGATTCCCTTTCTTTCTGGGGTAGCGCAGAAGACATATCTGAAGACATGTTTTCCCTCAGACTTTTTTTCCTGTAGACTACACACCACCAGGTCTTCAAACTTCCCTCATAAATGATGATCTCTCTCATTGTTCTCCTTTGCACTCACTCCAGTTATCCCACCTCCTTTGTGAAGTGTAATGCTAAATGCCAATAATCCAGGTGAGAATTTACCAATGCTGAATACCATAATTTCCTGTAGCCTCTTACAGGCTACATTTCTGGTTTTACATCCAAGGGAGATGTACTCTATCCCCCAGATCCTTTTCTAAAGGAATAGCCAGTTATTTCCTATTTCAAGCTGTTAAAACTGCTTAATCCCACCTAAATATGAAAATTCTCATTTCTCCATATTGAACTGAACCCAATTTTTCAGATTGCTTCTCCAACTGGCTAAGACCATTTTAAATTTGAATTCTGTCCTTCAACTTGCTGTGGACAGCCTACTGCCATCTGTAAATGGAATAAATGTACTCTGTATTCCACCTCTAAGCCACTATTGAAAATACCAAATAGTACGAGACAAAGGAGAAGTGCTTGTTCAACCCAGTTGATACATCCTTCCAATTTGACAGTGGTGATTACTTTTACTATTTTTCTACTACTACTATTGCTAACTATTGCCTGAATAGACTTGCTGAACAATTCTGCACTAACCTTACCTTCATGGTGTTCATATTAAGTTTTCCTGCTTTGGTTATAAAAAATGTGGTGTATATGTATGACAAGTAAAGACCATCAGAAACCCTGCTGAAGTCAAGTTACACAATTGTTTATAATTGTTCTTCTGTTCACAGCCCTATTAGTCTAAAGCAGAAGAAAAACAGCTTGGTTTGACATGGGCTGCTCTCAACAGATCCATTCTGTCTGTTAGGCATTTCTTTGCTGTCTTCCAGATGTTTACATATAACTTGTTGGATTATTTGTTCATTATTTGTTCTAGTATTTTTTTTAGGAATTGAAGTTAAATTGACTGATGGTAAGATTCCCAGGCTTCTTCCTTTTTACCCTTTAAACACCACATTTGTCCTTTTTCAATCTCTTAGAGCCTTAGAAAGCATCTCCAGGTTATCAGAGATGTCTGCTGACAGCTTTAAATAGTTTTGGCCAGCACTCTAAATAATCTGGAGTCCATTGTATTAGGCTGTAAGATCATGCTCCTTTGTTTTTCATAATAATTGTACTAGCCACATGATACAGTAGACTTCCTTAGTGAATACTGAAACAAAAAAGGCATCAAATGTTTTGGCCTAAGACGTCTTACATTACTAGTTTTCTCTTTCAACTAAGTATTGAATAGTTTCTCAGTCTTTCTCTTATTCCTTACAGAATTCCAATAGAAAGTCTAGTCATAAACTGTAATGTTCTTTATAAAAACATATTTTTTAGGCCAGTCTTTTATAAAAGGTTTCTTATTCCTCTTAATTATAACTTCTTCTGTGCCATGTTCTTTTTGATTCTGTCCCCACATACTTATGCGTTCCTTTATACTAATCCTAGTAATCTCATAATTTTCATTTCCTGTATAAGTCTTTCACGTGTTTGAGGTCAATGTATGTGATTTAACCAGATGATTTCTTGCTATATACTTGCTATTCTTTCCTTGCATTGGGATCACTGAATTCTGAATAGCATGTTTTTCATCAAGAATTGCTTAATTCCCTTATTCCTTTAAACTTCTCTTCCATGACATGTAATCTTCCAGTATCCTGAGTTTGTTGAAGTCTGCTTTCTTGAAATCCTTTTTCTATTTTCCTGTTCTCCCTCCTTTCTTTCAAAAGGATTATGGATACTTTTGTTTCATGTTCACACAAGTTTTCTTCGATTCTCATGTTCTCATCCACATCCTATTTAGCACAAGGCTGCTGTAGACTGTATTCTAACCTCTCCAGTTGCTTTTTCTACTTTCTGTACCAATAAGTTGTAAAAAAAAAAAAAAAAAAAAAAAAAAATTGCTCTCTCCCTGTAAGCTGTTAAATTCCCTTACAGATGAAGTCTACATAAAAATATTTTTTCCTGGTTTTTTGTGAATTTCTGTGCCTTAGAGGCTAGTTTCTCAAAGAAAACAAAACCACCCCAAAACAGCTCCACCCCCACAAAAGAGCCAAAACTGAACTCAAGCCTTATGCAACAAATATTTCTGGCTTGGGATTTCAACAGAAATCTCCCTGATGTCATAACAGGTGTATGTATCCTCTTTCTGGACAAGTCCTGTGTGTGCCCTTAGACACATTTTTTAGTCATATGAGCCATTCTAACAAGCCATTACTATACCAGTTGAGCCGGAGTTTTGTATTAAGAATTCCAGGTTTTCTGTTCCTTTTTTCAGTTCTTGATTTCTATGTGTGAAGAGACATTTCTAGATTTGAAAGGACAGCAGATCATTTGGGCTTCAGATTGCCTGCTTAGCCTGTCACCAAGGGAGAAAATTAACACCCATTCTCATGGAACTGTTTATATTCATATTTTTAAATGAAAAAACCAAAACTTTTCCTGATGTGCATTCACCACTATGGTCTTTTTCTGATCCTCAGTCTGAGATGTGGTTTTTGCTGTTATACACTATGAGAGGAAGGAATGGCATCTATAGTTCAGATTTAGTAGCATTTACTATATACAGAAGATAAAAAAGAGGAATATTTGGCCTTAAAACTGGAAAATAAGTTAGAAATCTCAAATTGCAGGTATTGTGTTTACTAAGAAGAACATATACTTTTTGTGTGCTTTAAATAAAGTACAGGTATAATCCTTGTGAATTCGAGAGTTATAGCATGAATCCACATTAACTGCTTGAAGTAAACTCTAAGATTAAGCCTTTTTTCCTGGTGATGACACTACCCTGGTATGTGAACTTTGGCAACTCACTTATCTGTCCTTTAATTTTTGGTTCACCAGATGTAAAATGGCTATGACAATAGTTCTCAAATTCATAAGTGGGGTGTTTGTCTTAAAGAATACTTATAAACCCATAAAGATCCCCAAATGATAAGTGCTACAGAAAGCAAAGGATTATTATTAATAATGCCCACTCAGAATGATGTTTGTACCTTAGCAATAACTTTATCCCTAAAATCACTAGAAGAAGGTTTAAAAGCTTACAGAAAATGCTGAAATGAGGCAAATTTTCTCTCATCTCTGTAAAGCATCTTGCTGCACTGAGAGCTCCAGCACACATCTGTCATCTGGAGGCCAAGCAGGCCTTCCACGATTCCAGGAAATCAATTCCAAAGGCTGTAGATTGTCAGTTGCTTGTACACTGGAGGCTGTCCAGGCAGCAGATTAAATTGTATGAGAAAATTGTAGCAGGCTCTAGACTGCACGTAATGGAGACCCCCAATGACCTTTCTGAGGACTTTGGAAACATGCATTGAAATTACCAACAGGCCCTTTTGTAGCACCAAAACTGCATACTGAATTTCTCTTACTCATCACACAGGGTCAATCACAACTGAGCTATTTCTGAAGAGGAAAAACAAACCAGAAAATGTAATCACCACCCTTTCCTCTTGCAGAAAATGCACAGGGATACCAGAGCTGCATTAGCTGTATCACACACACACCAAAGAAATCAAAAAAAAAAAAAAAAAAAAAGAGAGAGAGGGAAGTTAGTACTTGTGAAAGCTGCAGTCTTTAGCGGCATTTAATGGGACTACTGTTCTTGAATCTTTCACCCCTGAGAGATTTCAACAGAACACCCAGAACACTGGCCAAAATGACTGCTGATGCAGAAGGCTAATTTAGACCAGTAACAGTTTCAGTTTTGTTGTTTTATTCAGCCTCTGTTGACTACCCCCCGGTTTTTGGTTTCATTGTTTCTAGAGTACCCTTGACACGGCCAGAGTTCAAACTGCTAATGTGACCCTTTCAGTGCTGCTCACTTGGGGGTTCAGACTATATAGTGTGTAACTCTCCTTGTTACCAACAGGAATGCTACGTGTACACACAGAACCTGATCCCTTTTGAAAATAAAGTTTCGCTATACCAGCAAAGGATGAGCTACATGAAATTGTTTATTACTTCTGATCAATTTACAGTTTCAAAAACTGAGAAGTTATGCCCCTGACTTCTATTTTCTCATTTAGCACTGGCAAGGTAGGCTGGTCATTTTATCTGACTCCTTAATAGTATTCCTACTGTTCAGGAAAGCTACATGGCTTAATGTATATTTGGTTTTGTGGTTTTTTTGGTGGGGTGTTTTTTTTTTTTGGTTTTTTTTTTTTTTTTTTGGGGGGGGGTGTTTTGGTTTTGGGTGTTTTTTTGTTTTGTTTTTTTAAATTAAATCTATTAGAAAAGACAGGGCATTTTAAGCAGATGGAATGAGCACATTTGTTGGTTTGGAGGAAGGTTGTGGCTTTCTGAATAGCTCTTTTACATTCACTATGACAGACAAACATATCTTTTCCTTTCTTAAAAGATCACATGGAATCATATCCCAAGCTGCCCATAACTTAAGAGTTTTATATTTATCTCCAAAGCAGCTTTTAGGGCATGAGACTAAGTGAGTTCTCAGTCTGACAGCAAGGCTCTACAGCCTCTATAAGGCACACAATCAGAGAAGGAAATGAAGGTACAGGAACTGTCTGTACCATTCTCATGTTTTTTTGACTCTGCCACAGACTTCACATATGACCTTTATCAAGTTTTTAAATCTATTTCCTAATTCCCTATGTGTTATTCTGGGGTAATAATTCCCCACGTCATGTATTCATTTATACACCACTATTTTCCTGCCACTTATATTTGATATTTTTACACACATTTTGATCAGCTATACATAACTACTTTTGGTGCTAGGTACCATAGAATTAGACATCCTATGTTCTGGGGAGGAAAGATAGGGAGAAAGGTATGGAGCAGCAATCCCTGCACATACACAAAAATAAAACCTATAGGCTGAATGAATGAAGAATGGAATAAAAGGCATATGACGAGGAAGACTTTCAAAGACTGTTTTAGCCACAGGCCTTTTCATGTCAAATATCTGGTACATCCAAGCTGTGAAACGCAAAGAAGGAATTTTTGGGATTGATTTCACCCCTTTGACTCATCCCCTTCCTTTCCCATTTGCTCTTGTAAGACAGGTCCAGAGTGTGCAACAGGAAACCAAGCAAAAACAATACAAGAAAAACGCATTTTAATTTTAGCCACACAGCTGCCTCTGGGTTCTTTAAATACACTCCCCTCTAAGTGCTTCCATACACCAAGCTATCCAAGCGCTCTAGACAGGCTGAGTCCCAACTGCAAACTCATTCCACAGCTAATCTCTGTCTGGCATTGTTACAGCAATCAAAGCAAGTTGGTCAAATGCCCAGTTGGGGCAAACCAGGTCCTTATCCAAGTGCCCTCTGTTATATGGCTTGAAATGACGACCTACAGTCTCCAAGTTGTTTGGGAGGGACAAGTTTTCAGACAGGGATTAAAAACCACTTATTTTTTCCTTATCCTCTCCCTCTGCACATTAATACACAGTGTAAGAAACCAAAAATATTTTTTGAACTTGTGCCTGTGAGTGACACTGTGCCCCAGTATAATGTGATGGGTGACTTATTCTCCTTGAGCCAGGCTGCATGTAGCCTTGCTGTCTGGAAAACCATCTGGGGAATTTAAGAACTACCAAGAGAAAAAAGGGAAATCTAAAAGCTCAGTCACATACTCAGTTCTTCATCCTGGGTTGTTTTTTTCCCTTTGGCTTTTGAAGGTGAAACATAAACCACCTCTGAATTCCAGAGGTTTTTTACTGCCATCATGTGGAGAATTTCCCACCAAAAAAAAAAAAAAAAAAAAAAAAGAAAGAAAGAAAGAAAGGAAGAAAGAAAGATCGTTTTCCCTGACTGGAGATGATTTTTCCTGCCTTTGGCAAAACTGAAAAAAACTAATTCGGTCTTACATATAGACAGGGTTAGTCCTGGAGCCACAAATGCCATAAACATCTGCTAAATATTCTACCATCCTTAGTACTTTGCTTTTGCCCTGCTGACGCAGTGTATTTGTTGGCATAGCAGAGCTGGTCAAGAGTGTGACATCTGGGTATGCTTGTCATTTCTGATATTCCATTACAGGTTTCTTTCTCTGCTCTGCAGGAACACAAAACATTTAATATCAGTGCTACTTCTTTCCATGCAGCAACAACACAAAGGAAAACAATATTACAGCAGGGCATCACAAAAACCATTATATAAATTATCTTAGGATCAGAAATATAAATTTTTTCAGGCACTACTCATCCCACTATGCAATCCTCCATTTTATCTGACCACCATAACAATCACACTTGAGGAATTTGATAAAAATATTAAAACTGTTCTGGAAGGTTGGAAATTTAGAGGGCTATATTAATTTTTAATAAAAGAAGGACAGTATTTCTACCTTCCAGAAAAAAAGTTTTGACCAAACCCAATAACTATATTTCAACTTAAAAAAGCAAAATGGAACATCATCAAATTTTATTTCTATGTTATTTCTTTTTAGTTTTGTATTGTACTAATTAACATTGTATTTACTACTGTAAAAGACAAAATGAAATAAGCAATTTTTAGTGAACTTTTCAGCAATATTGATACATTTTCCCTAAAGGTTTTACTTTTGTTAAATCAATACAATCTGGAAGAGAATTACTGTCAGAACATTTCCAAGCAGCTCTGTTTATTTTCCTAAAGGCATGCAAACAACATTTTCAAGAGTGGTGAGCCCCCAGTAGCTCCTCCCAAATTCAGTGCAACAGAAATCAGCCTTGCACATGGATTAGGAATCCAATTGGTATCTTTTGTCCATTCTGCTATCTATCTCACTTGAAATCATAACTGGTTTTTAGTTTCTCCCTGACCAGAGGCTTGCAAACATAGTAATTATGAACTTCAGCAAGGTCCATAAATGACTCTAGAACAAAAGCATGTTCTAATTGATAACAACATCCTCTTGTACAAGAAGACCCCTTCAGAAGAGCTGCTATGCTCGGTAAGTTTAGAAAGTTGGTCTCAAGGTCTATGAAGTACTATCATCAAGGCAGAGCCGCCTTCTAGTCTCATAAAAATCTACTCAAATTTGGCTACACTATACACAGGCCACTGGAAAAATCAACACTCAGCAGCTTTTACTTGATCTGCTCCTATAAGACCTCACAGTTCTTGTAGCGTTGGACACAAACTGTTCAGTGTTTCACAGCGATAGTCTGAGCAGCATAGATTTCTAAGTTAAAGGTAAAACTTTTGTCGCCTAGCATAGGGAAACATACTTTGCCCTGTGAACTAAGAGCCAGTTTGATATTTGTCTTTTAAATGGCTCTAGTAATTCTGAACGTTTCACAATCATATTATTAAGCAAAACCTCAACCACTACTAAGAGAACCCACACGCAACAGATGAATTCAGCCATCTACCATAACAAGCCTACAGGGAAAGCAACTGAGTCACGGCGGCAACTGAGCTTCTCAGAAAGCCTATGTCCATCTATATCCTTGGCTCATCTGTCTGTACTATGAGGCACAGCACAAGGCTATATCAATGTTACCATATCATATGATCTCTCTAATGACTAGTCCGTAGAAAATGTAATCCTTCTATGTGCAACTAATATGGCTAGTGTTTAATTCTCCAGAACAGAGGTCTGTACTGAAGGTTCAAGGTTCAAATTCTCTTCTACATGAGGTACATTTGTTATCCTTCCACATAAAGTAATGAATTCTTGTCTTTTCATTTGTTTGTAAAAATGACAGGAAATAAGAGGCCAAATCCTTATCAAAATAATATTCTCAAATATAGTCATGTCAAATATCATTCCCATCAATTAGAAAAGTAGAGATTTGAGATCACCAGTGCAGCCTTAATTCTGCTACATTATGCATTTATGTTATCAGGCTATCTTTAATTACCTACTGACATCTTAGTTTTTTTCCACCAAACAACGTGTCATTCAGTTGACTGGGTAAATGGTATTGGGAATAAATCATGTAGAGAATTAGGTTGTTTGCAGCGTTGCTATCTCATGTTTGTTACCCTTAGTATATAAATAAAATTGTTTTAAAATAAGAATTTGGACTACTTATCGTTAGTTTATTTAAATTAGATAAAGTCCTTTTCATCCTGAAAAAAAGTCCACAGGCAGTCCTTGGTTGGACCAAGCTTGACCTTCCCTAGATACTGTAATTTAAAGAGACACACGACACCCAGTGGTTATTAGAAAGAACGCAGAAATGCAGAAGCCACGTAGGATGTGAAGATGCTTACCACCATTCCCAGGTTCACAAAATTAAGATGCAACTAGAAAAATGAAGACACTGGACAAGTTACAATCCTTATTAAAAAGTCAGTAGAGATGGCCTTAACAAACTCAACACTTGCTACACACAAAAAAAACTCCCAAAGCAACCACTAACGTCTGAAATACAAATGCAAATAATTTTTGATCTCCAGGAAAACATGACATCTATCCTACTTTGGAGTAAAAGTAGCTCTTTCATGACAACAGTGTAAATCCTGTAAATTTGTCCATCATAAAATAACAATACCATGCAGAGCTTTCCCTGACAGCATTGCACTGATTAAGTAAAGCTGTCCTTCTACACTCTGTAGTGACCCACACGCTGAAGGCTGTATTGCAGACAGACAGAAAAAAAGATGACTGTGCTGGGGAAGCGAGGGAATACGAAAGGGCATGCTGCCCTCCAAAGTACTCTGGACTGCTGAAACGGTCTGATGCTGCACAGATTAAAAACAGTCACTGGGGCTGCTCTTTCACATAGTCTCCCCAAATACTCGGTTGGACCAAAAGTCTAGGAGTTGCAAAAGGGGGAGTAAACCCACTTTTGTTCTCCTCCAACATAATACGGTACAGAAGAGTGTAAAAAGCATCAAAGGTGCTTTTTTCTTGATATGCCATCTCTGCTAATTGTTTGTTATTGTTAAGTTATCATAATTCTGCCTGCCCTTAATTTGAAGACATTTAAGCAAGAATCTGGAAGATGTGTCTATTGAAAAGGAAACAGTTAGATAAAGTTGAAATGTACAAGAAAAATGAGCCATTGCTAAAATACCTTCATTAGAGAAAAATCTTGTTAACTCAACTGCTGGGTGAAATTCTATGACCTGTGATAGACTTCAAGTCAGAGCAGGTGATAACACAGTATTTCTTCCATATAGGATTATTAACAAAATCGACATGTGGAATGTCTTTTCAAAAATATTTGGACGTTTAATATTATTTTAATGTCCAATAACACAGCTAACACAATACATTTCAGATATGGTGCCCCTCTGCTGAAGGATGAAGCAAATACTTTATTCACATGAATTCACTCTTTGGTTGAGACCAATGAAAAGAGACATAATTTGAACAATATTCTTCTATTAATGTATTAAAATTGCAGAAATGCATAATAGAAGGAATAAAGATATCAAAATATCATAAAAGTTAGACTTGGTTCAATAAAGCGAGATAAATAAAACTAGCTATTTGCAGACTAAATGCAATACAGTATCTACTAAATTGTATTTTGTCTGTGATAGCAAAGTAAATTGGTGAGTATATGAAGAAAAAAGATTGAGTACACAGTGTTTTCACACAAACACCTAACCTCTCCAGTTCAGACAATGTATTATGAAACCACGTTCTTCTTCTGACCTGGCTATGCTTTACTTCCGAAGTTTGCCAAACATTTATTTCTACTGCTGTGTTAGGACAAAAGATTCTTTGTTCCATAAGCATTTATGAAGTCCATGCATCAACACCTTTATTAATTGTTCAGTAACCACACAAGATCTATTATTTAACTGCCTCATTGAATAAATACTTGCTTTTGTCCCTCTTAATCCAGGAAAGATGATCTCTGTCGCTTTTCCTGAAAGAAGAGATTCAACTTTTTTTTTTTTTTTTTAAATAAAAGTGTTGAAACACCTAACTGAGTAAACATGTAGTCATACTTCATATTCTTTTCACTCTTCTCCTGTTGTATGACCAGAATAAACAGGGAAGTGAACAAAAAGTTAATACTTATTTGTCAAAATGCTCACCTTCAGGATTAACAAACAAACCACAGTACAACACATGAAAAAAGGAAAACATCCTGCTGATGCTAACATTAATCACTAAAAGCACACAGTAAATGAGATCTTGTATCAATGAAGAATCAAAAGAAAGGAAAAGGGAGAGAAGGGACAATGACAGAAATATTATTAAAACCACAAAAAAAGGCATATTTTGGAGCAGGGAGAATTCAGGTGATACCCAAGGTTTAATTCAACTGAGTTCAGGGAGAATTCAGGTGACAAGATCCATTTATTTAAGAGAGAGCTTTACCTTGACTATCCAAGAAAACTCCTCTATTAAACAGTACAGTATTTCAGTTCTCCTACCTGCTGCCCCTTGGATGAAGGCCTGTTATCACATATTCCGAATCTGTTCTGAATCACCTGAACTGAACAGCAGGTTGTCTGTCCCAAACACAGATTGCTCACTCTCCGATGAGCTGTGTTCAGTGGGCACCCACACATACTCCGTATCTTGAGAAATCTGGTCTCTGTGGAGATCAGTAGGGTTGCTTCTGGTGATAAGGCAACGAGGACCATGTCTGAGCAAATATCATGATGCAACAGCATTCTTAGCATGCTTTTCCTCAGAACCCATACCTTCTAAACAGTAAGGGATCCAAATCCACAGTTTAGACATCACACATCTCATGGTACTGTATAGATGTAACTCAGAGCCAACTCTGGTATTTAAATACTCGAAAATACATCCTAGGAATATGTGTCAGTAGTGTTCTCTCACACTTCAGATTAGTAGGACTGGAATCCGTTCTGTGTCACATTTTCAAAATGACAGTGTCATTTCACATAATGCCAGACATTTTTGTTTTGCATTTAGTAGGTTATTTATGAGACTATGCTGAGATTAAAGGTCCTTCTCCTTTTCACTCAGGAATTTATTAGATCATGTTGATATTTTTATTCAGCATGTTTCAGGTTCTTTAACAGGACCATGGTAACAATGAAAGTATTTCTTTCATCCATTTCTATTCAGGAAATTTATTGTGTCTTTGCTCAGCTCTTCCACACAGCCTTTTCAGTTTTCTCTAATGAAACAGCTTTGATGCCCAAATGTAAAATATTCTGACAGACTTCTGGGTGCTGATAGTGTTTATGCAGTTCTCAGAACAAGAACAGCTATTCTAATTGTATTCATTGAAGCAGAGGATTCACCTGTTCATAGAAAGCAAATCCACATTTCTTTTGCCATCTCATATTTACAACCATGTAGAATAAGAAGGGTATCCTTTATTCATGACAGCTCCTCCTTTTGCCATGTTTTCCCTCTTTTAGTCAAGTTTAAAGCTTTCAGACCTCTTTGGTGCTGCTTTTCTCATTAAGTGGCTGTCAGTGTTTATGTTTTTGCTGTTCTCTCTCATTCTTAGAGTGAGAGGCTCTACAAAAGTCTGAACTCCTGTGTGGAGATGGATTGTACTCTCTCGTACAATATTTGGGAAGTACATCAGCATCCCAAACTCCTGGCTCTTATCACCCTGATTCCCTCAGAAGTCCAGGCCAGGCAATAAACAGCTTCAAGCTCTTGCACACTTGCCTGGCCACATGGCGCAAGACCAACAAGAGGTACCCACACCCTTTTTCAGTGAAGGTGCTCCCTTCTGCCACGTCCCCGACAGTCATGGTGGGATGGGTCTCCAGAAACCTTTTAAAACCAACATGCTGGCAGGCGCTTCCCCCTGACTGACTGTGTGTACATCCATGGCTGCTTGTGCACCTAGCGCTGCCCGCTCCCACCTCACACCAGTCCCCACTGCAGAGGGCCTGTGGTAACGACTCCTGTCCTAAGCCGGCCCCTGCTCTCCCGCCTCCACT
>KL257961.1:474-13827 GCA_000699545.1 Podiceps cristatus | reverse complement strand
GTTTTTTTATTTTATTTTTAAATATATATATATATATATTTTAAATTAACACATTGAGCAAATACTGATATAGCTTGAGGAAGGTAAAGTCCAACAAACCCGTAAGAGCTACCCCTTGCACTATATTGGTGTTATAATACACTGAGCCAACGATGCTGGTCTCCGGAGTATAATCCTAAATAACATGCTGCTTCATATACTGTTGTCGTAGTGGGAAAACAGCTTTCTATTTGTGATGTTTAGATACTGGTGGGGGGTCTGATCTAGGGAATTAAGCTCTGGAAAGCTGCAGTGCCACTTCATTGGGAAAATGGAGAAGCCACAAACAGAACAAGACCCTCATGTTCCTCATGGTTACTTCTCCTTTGGTGAGCGGAATTTGCCTTGGGGCATTTGATAATCACTGCAGACCGCTTTAGTGCCTTATTAATATGGCATAACTTATCCTTCAGTGCAGGGGGAACCTGTCTGTCATCTTTAAAAGGAAAAGTCAGCCAGAGACCACTACCTCAGTTGCCTCTTAGCTTATTAGGTGATTAATAGGTATTTCCAGAAGCCTTAATACAGTGACCAAGTGGGCTGCTGTAGCAGACGGTAGGACAAGACTTCAGGCTAATTTAAAGCTCTCTTAATGCTGTTGCTTGAGAAGTTACATAAATACTGTTTCTTTGTGCATCCGTTTAGCAGATCTCTGGTCAAAGTGGAGAATCCTTATGTTTGAGAAGACCTGTGCGCTTTACTACCTGAAACTTGTTTGTAACTCTAGAGCTGGGTGGGGGCTCAAATGATGCGAGAGTGATGGAAGGATTACATGTAGAAACCTATAGTGGTATCTTCCTGGTATGTTTAGCAGAAGATTTCCTGGTTTGAGGCAAGACTTGTCTTAGAAAAATGGAATTATTTTAAAAAATAGAAGTTGTACTGACTGTAGGAGCTGGTATCATAACCAAGATAATCTAGAGAAAAGATCTGTTTGTTCACTAAAGTATGTTTTCATCTTTGATTAATTTGCTTTAGGAAGTGTATGTGTTTAAGTGAGCTATTAAGAGCTCCTTTAGGTACTGCTACATAATACAGATTGTATTATAGAAGATGATGTGGAGACCCAAATACAAAGTAACCTCGAAAGATCAAAAGCTAAAGCCCTGACAGAAGCTGCATTCCTCCTCCCTGAAGCTGGAGTAGCCTTTTATTGAAGGAGACCCTTAAATTCCCGTACAGCTTCTTGGTGGCAGGACTGATTTGGAACAGTTCAACTCCTTCTGCAGTGCTGGCATGGGCTCTGTGCCACCGTGCGCTGGGCTGGGTCAGGGATTGATGCTATCAGAAAGCTTTTTCTTGATTTTTTTTTTTCTTTACGTGGGATTCCATGCATGTTTAGCATGGTTCCTATGCGGCCACAGCAGCTTGAGCAGTGTTGGAGGGTCAGCACCTATGTTGGTCCTGCTGCCAGGGCGAAAGGTGAGGATGCATCTCCCTAGGAGATGCAAACCATGCGAAGACCATCCTGTTGCCCAAAGAGCCTCTCACCCTTGCCTCTCGGTATGTACTCAGTGTATCTGCGTTGTAATTGCACAGCAGGGTGTATCAGCTTGCTGCTTTGGCTGAGAGCTACAGAGAAAATAAAAAATAACTCCATCAGAGGAGTGAGCTAGTCTAGCTTGTCCTGCAGCTGCACCATCCCAGCTTTGGAAGCAATGAAATGAGTAAACCCACTCAAAAGTGGGATTGCCTCCTTAGCAGGCAGCTGCAGCTCTGTTGTCCTGACTCCGGTGAGTGTGCTGAAGGTTGGGGTGCTCCCTCGCTGTTTCATAATGGTCTGTTGCATGTGATCATCAGCCTCGTTATTACAGTTAGGAGCTTGGATCCGTGGCGCTTGGGAGACTTCTTCAAAGAGGGACTGGGGCTGCGTTTTCACAATACAGAGTGCTTGCAATACCAGTTCCTGGCTTTTCTGCCCTGTACTGCGTAGCAGACTTGCCATCCCAGCTGTTTACAGGGCTCCACGTGGCCTGGATCAAGGATCTGGTGTAACCTTTCTAAAGCTGCTTTAGTTCACATGGGCTTTTTAAGATGAAAAAATTTCTTAATTTGGCCTTAAACAAGCTGCGCTGGTTTTAATAAGAAGAGTAAGAACACACTGCAGAAGGAGAGGAGTGGCACTTTTTATAGTATAAACCACAAGAGTAGTTCTTTGTGCTTGCATTTTGACCTTAGGGCTTTATTTCAGTCAACGTTTTGTTGGTGTCGCTGCTGTAAGATGCTGTCCTGCTTGTCCCCTCCTGCCTCCTCCCTTGTGCTAATGCAGCTGTTTGTGTGGTCAGGCAATCGAACAGATTGAGGAACTGATTTAGTAAAAAAACTTAAAGGAAAAGAAGAAAAAAAGATCCATTTCCAAGCCAGTAATTTGCAGCGTTGCAGCATAAGATGGCTGTGAGTGCAGGACAGGGAAGCATGTGGCCGAGGGTAAGGATGGGGTGGGATCGCTGCTTTGGGTGTCAGCATCGGCTTTTGGCAGCTTCAAGTTGTAGCGATAGCTGTTGGGCTCAGAAAAATCACATTGCTAGTTTATGTCCTACTTTGCAACAGCTTCAGAGTGTCCATTGAAAATCTGCCCTAAGGCAAACTTCCATTTTGGTGTCAAATGGCAGCCACTCACTGTTGCCTCCATTGCATGTAAATGGTCCTAAAACTGAGTGGAGTTAGTGTAGATTTAGGGAGCTAAAACACGGTTCTGGGGTGTAACAGAAGCCGTACAGTTTATTATGTTTCTCATATGACCGAACCCTTGGCTGATGATAGGGATTAAACTGGAAGACACACATGTGCACAAGTGAAAACCGGCTTTTATTTACGGTCCTATTTTTGATCTTTCTAGGTTGTTTCTTTCTATAGTTGTATAATTGCATGGTATTTTCTGGATCTTGGGTGCTTTGGGAACATCTGGAGATTTCAAAGGGCTTTGTCATCTTACACTGGCAGCCAGTTGCTTTCTAGGAAGAGTTTTCAGCCCAAGTGTTTTGGGGATCAGGGCTGGGGCAAACAAGGAATATTCTTGTTCTGCAAAATGTGTGGAGCTTGTGGCAAAAATGGATAGGACAGATGGCAATTAGCCCTTCCTGCGCTTTACGAACGTCCTGGGTTTACATTGTTTTAGCATGTTGGATGTGGAGATGGCACTTTAGGCATCTGTTGTGGTAGCTGTAACTAACCTGTTCCTTAAGTCTTCAACTGTATTCTCATTTTATATAGATGTTTTGCTTTATAGAGTTCTTGGTTTTAAATTTTTTCTGTCAAGTCAAACTGTTTTCCATTATATATTAGATAACATGTATTATCTGCACAGATTGTTATCAGACCCATGGATTTCCCCATTTGTTTATTCCAAGCTCCGCTTGGTGCTCTCATAACAGCATACCAACTTGGTCAAGCAGTCACTCTATTTATGATTTTTCTTTTCTTTCTGTAGAATCCAGCGACCATTACTCGAATACTGCTTAGCCATTTCAACTGGGATAAAGAGAAGCTGATGGAGAGGTAAGCAGCCATCTTAGCACACAGCCACATTTTGCTTCAGACCTGCAAGAAATGTTTATTACCGGATTAATGTGAGAATGGATGAATGCACAGTGTGTGGCAGGAGTATCTCTTGTGTAAGCTCTAAATGTTTTGGAAGTTAGGTGCCCCTTTGGAGGAAGAGAGACCTTCCAGTTTGAACACCTACAGGCACAGGATTTTCACAGGTGCTGGAAAAAAGCAAGCAGGAACAGGTTCCCATTATCTTGTGACCGTTTTTAGATTTGGGTTTAGTTGCTCTTGCATGTCATGCTAGTCTGTGTATTCCTGATGTGTTTATTTGTTAGTCTTGCCCAGACTAAACTGTTCTTGAATGAGAAAGGGTACTGGTAAAGTGCATCTGCCTTGCCTTCATCTTTGCAGCTCTAGGTTTTCTTTAGTGCGTGTGTGAATAATGGCTCGAATTTTGCCTCTCCCTCCCCCCTCAGAGCAGAGCATTTTATAATTCTCATATTTGATTCCTGGCTCTTGGGGAATGTTGCTGGTAAAGGTACTTTTTATAGTTTGTTATTACATGGTGGAGGTCAAAACCACCTATGGTGGTAATACACTTGTTTTTTTAATGCCAGTGTTGCTATCGAAGAGAGTGTGAGGGAGCTGGAGAACTCAGCTTACTTGTAGAAGCTGGGGGGAGAATTAATCTGGACCAGAAGGAGCAGTAAAAGCAGTACAGGGACTTGCTGGTTGTTATGGTCTTTGCTGGTCATAAATATTGAGAGATCCAAGCAGGTAAGTGGGGGAGTAAGGGCTGAAGGACTCTGTGCCTGGTGAGATTGCTTGGCCTTCTCTCAATTTCCATTTCCTTTGCCTGGTGAGGAGATAGGGTGTGCCGAAACAATTGTTGGTAGTACTTTTGAACTGATCAACAGCAGTTAAGAGCTGGTATGTACTCTCTGCTGTGGCCTGAACCCATGTAGTTTGGTACTCTTTTGTGCAGGGTGCAAGTGTGGAAGAGCAGCAGATTTTCAGTCTGCTAGTAGATGGTTTTGGAGTTCAGATATTTCTGCTATCCTGGGACAATGGATTTAGGACACCTTTAGCCGCCTTTGTGTCACATTTTCAGTTAGTGATAGTGCTCAGGGATCTCTTATGTTTTGTTTGGCCTAGATTTTTTTTTTTTTTTCTGAAGTGATTGTAGTTTTTAAAGCTTTCTAGTCTTTGCTCTATTTTTCTAAGGTTGACCTCTTTTAGTTAATGTTGGAAGTGTGAAAGCTTTGTGTTACAAATATAGTTACACTGAGGCTATTTAACTGATTACAACTGTTAAGCATTCTGATTTAATTCCTCCTTTATAAGGTGTGTCTTTTCACTTCTTTGTATTTGAGTTTCTTGTGCTGGTTCTTTTGGTCAGGCTAAAGTTCACTCTCCTTGGCTAACTCCATCTCACTTTGAAATACCTCTACATAAGTGTACGGGAATGTCATCCCTTTATTCAATAGTTTTTTTCCCCTTCTCACTGAAAGCTTGTTTGTTAAGGCTGCCATCAATTTAAAAAATAAATAAAAATGGGCTGAGGGGTTTTTTAAAGGGGGGGTGTGTGTGTGTCAGCCACTTCTTTCTGAGGTATTATTGTTAAGGCTTTTACAGTTTTCAACCAAAACACTTTAAGTACATGAAAATATTTACAAAGTCCACAGGTAAACATTTACTCTTGGTATGTATTAATTATTTGCTTTAATTCTATAGGATTACCCCCGTGAGTAATACAATGCATAACCCTTGCTTATGCAGACCTGTTGCACACTAGTCACAGTTTTGGTGCTGATTGATGTCCTGTTGTATTAGAAAAACCACTAAAAACATTTTTTCTTAAGGAGCTGGTGCTGCTTTCTGTCACTTCTTTACCAAATAGCTTCCACGAAGCCCTTTGCAGCGCTCTGCTGATGCTCAGCTGCGTTAAACCGGGAGTGGGAGGCTGGGGAAGAGGCTGAGAGCTGGCTCTTGGCGTACAAGAAGATTTTGTGATGGCTGCGGGAAGAGGTGAAGGCGAGGGTGAGAGGCAGGTGCTCAATTCAGTAGCCAGGTTTATCAGTTTGAAATAGAGACGGAGCTGGAAATGGTGCCATGATCTAGCTAAACATCACATCTTTTTGCTGAAATAGAGGTGATTCTCCTTTAGACAAACAAACAAGCTGATTAAGCCTAAATTTACACTTGGTTATTCTTCCAAAACAGATTGCTTTTGAGACTTGCTTGGCTTTGTGTGTGTCTGGGAAGTCTTATTGCAGCATTGTGCTAGTGTAAACGAGCTGAAAAACACTGGGAGGCATTCATGGTGAGGTGAAGAGACATGCTCTGATCAGGCAAAAAGGAAAAAAACAATTAAACACCATTTTTTTTTAAGAGGCAAAACCCCCAAACTTACATTTTACTTTAAAGTTACACTATCCTTCACTCTGTCTTCAGTGTCTGACCCCAAAAAAGTCTTGTGTCTGAAATCTCCAGGTTGCTAATAGCTCAACTTGCATGCTGGCTTGCCTGTTGGCGTGCACTCATCACTGCATGGGCTAAACACAGCCAGAGCCTGACCCCAGGGCCGGAGCATCTGCTCGTGCTGGGGAGACAGCAGGTAACTGCTGCTACTGCTCTTTTCACAGGTGCCAAGTGGAAATGCCTACATACAGTGTTCTTTTACACTGAGTGAATCCATGTTCTGCAATGGTGTTGGAGATGTAAATATATATTTTTTTTTTTCACAGTTGATTTGGCATAAATTTGGCCTCTTTTACTGCTAATAACAATTAGGAAGACTTCCCAGGAAATTCTTGTTGTTGCCTGCAGTCTTGGGTGGGTTTAATGCTTGCTAAGACGTAATGTTTGGGTGCAATTTTTTGTGCTTGATTTCACACCAAATCAGAACTTGAAAACAGTTGCTTAATGACATATATTTACAGTACCTAGCCAGTGTCTCTCTTGTCTTAGTTCATCATGAGTCAGCACGACTGAACAGGCAGTCATATCAAACTTTGCCTGCAGTAAAGCAGATAAAATAAGTGGCTTCTTTCTTCATGAGTGAGTTTGAGGTCTCAGCTCACAGGATGAAAATTTTCATGTTTTAAAACATGAGAACCTCTTCACTGGTTTTTCTTTGTATTGTTACGCATATATTTAAGTGGGTTGTTATTGTCTGTCAGCTTTGTCATGCGTGGCGTTATTAAGAGGGCAGATATGTGACAGGTATTTATTCCACTTGCAATGAAGTAATAGCTACAATTAAAAACTACCCTATCCACTGGTGAAGCGCTAATTATTTGACTGTGTTCAAAAGCAGAAGTGGTCATTTGGTTTGGATTTGTTTGTAGGATGGAAGTGGGTATTGGAGGAAGTACTCGAGTTCAGCTTCTGATGTGCCACATATGTTTTAGAGATTAAAGATGTTAAATAATATGCTTTCCTCTTTGTCTCACAACCTTGGTTAATAGAGAGGAGACTCGCAGGTGCAGATTGACCAAGCAATCTCAGAAATAAGTGAAGGAGGTGCTTTGGCTTATAACTTTATCTTGATTACCTTCCAGTTTTACCATGGGTGGTAGCGCCCATCTCTTCTGAGGGGAGCTTTGGGGTTGAACCTACTCACAAAGAAGAGACTAAAAATGCAGCTGTCCCACTTTATGTTCCTTCCCCTGGTCATTTTTTTTTTTTTTTTAAGGAAAAGTAAATCAGCATGTATCCAAAGAAGCAATTTAATCTCTGGAGGTACAGAGAGAGGTACTGTGGTCCTCCATAGGTCCTTATCTTGGTGGCTTTATGTCCACCTTCCCTCTGAGCAGAGGACAGGATGGCCCCGGTGGCTTGGCTCCTAGCCCATATTGCCTCTTCCCCTTGCATTCAGGGTCTGACTCCTCTCTGCAGGTACCTGGCTGTCTCCTTTCCTTTGGGCAGGTAAGTGCTTAACACTGTTTGGCAGGGGCTGAACAGGTGAAAAACTGGATGGCAGGCTTTTTGGTATGAAGATCTCTTACTGTGAGTATACTGATTCTCTGACGTTCACAAATGCCCTTTTGCTAAAGTAAATATCCCAAAGTGTGTACTAGCAGCACTTTTTTTTTTTTTTTTTTTTTTTTTTTATGAAAAGATTTTTTTATTTTTTTTTTTTTTTTTTTTTCTTCAGTGAAAAGGCTTTTTATCTTTGATACTCCCTTGGGTAGGTTTTGATTATGGCAGTTACCAACAGCAGGAGGAAATTGAGGAAATGAAGCTGACAGCTTGATCCCTCTGCCAGGAAGACCTGATACTGTTAGGGACTTGGTGTTGGTAAGCAGTGAAGAAATTACAGAAGAACTTGAAAAGAATTCACTGGTGTGTGTGTTCTTTTTAAAATAGCAGAGAAAACAACTTTGTCTTTGAAGAGAAGGAATCTTGAAAAATGAAAAGAACCAGTTGTTGAAGTCAGCTATATTGAGCAGAGTCTGGTGTTGAATAGACTATAACATTTCTTGAGTATCAGAAGTGCTAGAATTACTGAATATCTGCATTGCAAAGGCAGAAGAGGATAAAGGACTTAAAAGGCTGTTAATGGTGCTGTGCTTCTCCCTAAGATGAAAATAAGGACCGAGCTACCAAGAAGCAACCCTTTAATATCAAGAAGTTGAGGGATAGCTTGAGGAAAAAATCAAAGCAAGGAGGGAATTAAAGGGCTTTTCCTCCTGCGTTTCACAGCAGAGATGATGGCATGCAACTGCATTATGTAAGATACGTAGCATACATTGGGTTTATCTGTTAGAATGATGCATATGGAGGTACTTTGCTCAAAAGGGAAGTAGCGGACTAGATGGAACCTGTTAGTAAGTCCCTTAATGGTCAATCTTGAGGTGAATGTTTGTTAGTGTTAAATAAATGTCTTAGCATAAACCTGTTTGGAGGCATTTGGTTCGGAGGAGGATCTGGCTGTCATACAGGAAAACCAGACAGCTCGGAGGGTACTAGCAATGAACGTGGTCCAAAATGTCACAAGAAGTCTCATCAACAGAGAGAGAGAAGAGGAGCTTGGAGAAAGCTAGACATCGTTTGGGATGCATTAGCTCCACAGGAGAAATGTAGGTGAAATTGTATGAGACAGTAGTGAAATCTTAACCAGAATTGACTTTGTTTTGGCCTCCTTTGGTTCAAGAGGGATGAATGGAAATGGAAACCAGTGGTTGAGAAGGTTTGCTGGGACAAGGAAGTGGAGAAATGTCATGTGAGAAGCTTATCTACTGTGTTGGGAAGGGGTGCTCCAGCTGCTGCCTGCGAATCCTTCGATGGAAGAACATGGGAAGGGCAAAATACATGGTCAGTGCTGATGCTCAAACAAGTGGAAAAAAGGCTTGGTAATAGGAATTTAGAGTCGTTGTTAAGCATCAAAGGAACTGGAATGGTGTTTTGATTGGGCCTTCTTTTGACTTCGCCCTCGGTGTATTTGCATAAGGAGTGGTGGAGCAGTTAGAGAGGTGTTGGACTTTACTCTGCAGTACCCATTCCAACTGTGCATTTTCAGGGAGATCCACATTTTCTTCTGTATTTTTTAGAGTTCCTATTTCCTTACTGCCCAATGGCAGCATGATTTTGAGTCTGAGACATGTACCTGCAAACAGTTGTGGAAGTTACTTGGTCAGCGCATCCTGGCACAGCAAAGAAAGCACATGTGATAAAAGAAAACAGCATGGGGAAGGAGAAATACCTGATACCCTGTTTCTCCTCAACACTGGTGAGGTTTACAAGTGGCAGTCCCAAAGAATAGAGGGAATACTGTAAGAATTCAGAGTGCAGCAGAATTTAAAAGCAAAACTTAGCCTTTTTATCTTAGATTTCTGTTTTCTCCCTCCTCTGCATGGCCCTGGCTGAGTCTCTTGGCTGCCTCATTTGCTTCTCCTGTGTAAGTGTAGGAGAGACCAGGCACTTATGAGATGGAAACCATTTAATATGAGCTGTGGCTCTTGTACCAAATTGGAAGCATCTGCATATTTTGCAGTATATTGGTACTTTGGAAATGTTTAAAATGGTTAAGGACTCCAATCTATGCCTCGTTTGAGTTACCTTTATCGCTAGTCTTTAGCCTCAAGAAACACATGATGTCAAATCACTTATTTTCTGTCTGTTACTGAGAGACTATTGAAAGCCCAGGAAGGAAATGGTTGTTCCGAATTAGGTACCCATTTGTATTTAGAGGGGGCAGGTAATTCCAGGTGAAATGCCGTTGTGGGTGAATTTCTGTCTATATAACTTGCCATAGGGCAGTAGGTGTCATGGCTTAGAAGAGATTTTGTAAAAATAAAGCTGCCTGGTGCAAGTGGTAGAGTCAAGTTCCTGATGTGGATATGCACACTTAAAAACAGCCCACCATTACAAATATCTCTGGTATTTCCATAAGCATTTAGCTGACCATGAACGCCAGTATTCAAGTTGCATCATAGGATTTGTCTTTTCTTTGCAAACATCACACCCAACTGTTTGTCTGTTCTTCTCAGAGGGTGTCCTACACTGATGGTGCTGCATGTAAGAATAATTTGAAGGCTGGAAACATTTTGTGGAGTTAATATTTATCCATGACTCTTTAATAAACAAATACTCCGTATACTAGGACCGCGCTGAATTCACTTGCTAAAATCTTTGAGATATAAATAATCCTGAAGGCAGACAAAATAACTTGGTTGAGTTGAATCCCTGAGCTAACATTGAAGCCTTCTGTATGCTGCAATTCCAGAATTCACCACTACCTTCAAAATTCAGTGTCTTGAAAATTAATTGAAATTAACCCTTTTTAACTGTAAGTAAAGTCTTGTTGGTAGGTAGTGCTGCTCTGGATTTGCAACTTTTTGGGAGTACTGCAGGGTAAGACCAGCCAGCCACAGGTGTTTTGGGCTAGATGTTGTATACCAGGCCTAGTCGTGGATTTGAGACACCCCTAGTAACATCGATCCCCAGCAGAAAGTCTTGGCTGTCTTCTGTCTGTTGGTGGACAGCAGATTCTTCTTCTTGGTCTGATTTTTGATGAGTTTAAGTATGTGCCTGTAAAGACTCTTCAGTGTCAGCCTTGCCTGTGTGCTTAGGTCTGCTGTGAGTAAATTTGCTGGTCTTAAACATGACTGCACTATGGTCAAATGTGTTTTGTTTTTCTTTTTCCCCTAGGTAGGTGCCACCTTATTTGAATTTAACTTGCTGATGATTGCGGGGATGACTAGTTTACTGGCATTGAATGGGAGATGTATATGCAGGCAAGGTTAGCTGGTTAATTAATCAGATTTGATTAGTTCTTTGCAGCTGCTGCAGGCTGGAGAAAGATCTGGGGTGTCTTGATATTGGGAGGAGTCTGACCTGCTTCCTCAGGGTTCTTTCAAATCTGGTTGTCCTCACCAAGTTGACGAGCTTTCTGTTAAGACTGTAAATCAAAGCAGTGTTGTTTTCCTTAAGAGAATAGCAAATACAAGGCTGTCTTTCATCTCCAGCCCCCCAATCAATTTTGCATCCTCCCTTCCATGAGATATCTGAGATATGAGAAGCATTTTAAATCTGGAATTTTCTGAGGAGATGGTTTAAAATATCTCAGGTTGACTGGAGACAAAAGACACTCGAATGGCTAGGATTTTGGTCCAAGATGTGGACTGTGCATTAGCTCTGCAGGCTTTGGACGCGGGCAAAATATTTAGTTTGAGAAGACTGATCTAACTGGAGATCAGAAGCCTGATCCAGCAGTGATTGTTCCCAAACTCTGGAGATGACCAAAGTGGGTGAAACGCAGTCCTGCAGTTGCCTTAATTGGAGATTGGTGACCGTGCGTAAGCGTTCCATCAGCTGAACCAAGTGTCTGACCCTGCTGTTGATCAGAGAAGGAAGTGTCAAAACTGAAGTCAGGAACTCTTTGGGCCACACTTAATGTAAACTGAGTACATGGAGGAAAAGATGAAATACAGGAACTAGGGACCTGCCGAATCGCGAACTGTTACTGATTGCAGCTTCCTGCTTCCTCTTTAATTTATTAGTGATTAGAATATTAGGGAAAAATGGAAAGCTTAAGCTGGAAAGAGAATTGAACCTGGGGGCATCAAACCTGTGCTTTAGGAAGGTGTCCTGATGCCTGGACTGTAAAGTAAGATGTTCTTGCCTTGGTTTCCAGTTTCCTGTCCTGGAGCTTTAATGCAAAGAAATCACTGTGGAGAATCCTAAATTACTTGAAATGCAACTGAAGAATTAGAGGTACCTGAATTTTCAGGACCGTGCAATTCAAGCCCAAATCTCTGAAATGATGTAGTTGTCCAATGTTCACCTCTCTGGTCAGGGCGGTGTTGTGCTTTGTTAGTGAAGAGTTTGTTAAAAGTAGTAGGAGTGTAAGCTATTTGAAGTATTAAAAACCATCTTTGTACACTTAACTCCCAAATAGAATTTGAAAAATGACTTACAGGGAAGGTAGTTAAATTTTCATTCTCTTGTGTGTATTATGCAGGTACTTTGATGGCAACTTGGAGAAGCTCTTTGCAGAGTGTCATGTAATTAATCCAAGTAAAAAGTCTCGAACGCGCCAGATGAACACAAGGTCATCAGCCCAGGATATGCCTTGTCAGATCTGCTATCTGAACTATCCAAACTCGGTGAGTACCTGGCAGCCAAGGCGGTACCTGACCACCAACTCCCTGACTTTGCTGTCTGAAACTTAACATTTTGAGCAGAAGATTTGTAAGAACTTTGTCAACAGTATTAAAAAACCCAAAAAAACCCAAACCCTTTATAATAAAACTGAGATTTCGTTGTTTTTTGGGGGGTTTTTTCCCCACTGAATCTTCTAATCTGCAGTAGACGCATAAAAGTGTTCAAGATTTGTTTCTTAATGCGCCAAATCTTAGGTAGTGTGTATTCTGAGCCAAGTAACATGGTGAGGGACCACAGAATTGTGTTCTCCTTAGTTTTTACTGTGTAGTTTGACATACATTTTTCTTAATTTTTTTTAAAACAAAACAAACAGTATTAGTTAACCTGAAATGTGATTATATTTCAAATGAAATGATTATCTGTTCTGCAAAAACCTTTGAGAATGTTGGGGTCTAGGGAGCAGTGTAGTAATGTTCTTCAGAAAAAAGGCAAGCAGTAGATCAAGTAATTTTTTTTTCTTTTTACAAAGGTCAGATACCAATTGAGATATGCAAATAAATGATACATAAAAATCTGGAAAGTACGATGGGAAATTATTTAAATAGAATGACAAGACAGGAAAGAGCTCATAAAATAGTAAATAATGATGCAAAATATACAAGCTAGAAAGGCCAGGATAAAACAGAATAGGAGTAGAAGTTGTGCTGTTCAGAGAACACAACTAACACGGCTATCTTCGTTTTTTTATGGTTGTGAAATTCTTAATCAGAGGAGATGAGGGTAGAAGTGCTTGCTGGGGCTCTAAATTAGTTTTCTGGTTTGTGGTAAGATTGGTGATGCTGCTGCACTTTTTTTGTAGCTATTCACAAATACTGAACTTTCCGGTACACTAATGAGAGGTCCAGGCTTCTGCTGTGTTTTGTACAGGCAAGCACTTGCTGTGACTTTCCAGGGGGAGGGCACAATGATGGGAGATCCTGGAAGAAAACGAGATTACTGGAAAAGCTCAAACAGGAGAGTCCGTCTGTGGCTTTGCCAAAAGGCAGGGTGTGGACCTACCTGAGGATTTTTTTCTTTATTGGAACCTACTGTTCCTGGTGGAGCTGTCCTGACCCTCCAAAGCAGCGTAATGTCTGCCTGACCTTTAAAGAGCAAAGCAGCCCTAATGTAAGGCTTCCACTCTTGCTCAGGGTGCGTTTTGTGAACTTGCTTTTC